>CAXHKT010000464.1:61200-101200 GCA_964017195.1 Siderastrea radians
TGAAGTTAACCAGTAATAACCATAAAATTGAAAATGTCAGAAAACAGTGCTTTCATCACATTTAGGCTCTTGGGGGCGTGGTGGTGTAGTGGTTAGTGCGTTGGACTTCAGATCTGAAGGTCGGTGGTTCAACACCCAGTCCCTGCCATTGTGTTGTTTCCTTAGACGAGAAACTTCACCCCACATTGTCTCTCTTTACCCAGATGTACAAATGGGTATTGGCAGCATACTGCTAGGGGTAACCCTGCGATGGACTAGCATCCCATCCAGGGGGGAGTAGCAATACTCTCAGTTGTTTCATGCTACAGAAACGGGGATAAGCTCCGACCATGTGGGCCTCCTTGTGTTCTTCCATCTTTCTAAAAGGTCAAGGATAAAATAGGGATAGGAGGGCAGCAGGGGATCTGAACTTCTGCTTCCTGTACTTTTCACTCCCCACCCTTACTGGAAAATCTTGTCTCTTTGCTCTCTTGCTATGACACAGTATAGTGCAATTTTTCTGTTTCTACTGCTTCCCACTGTCCCATACAACAGAATGCCCTTTTTCTTCAGTTTCCTACACATGCTTCTCCTAGGTCCCACTGACATGTTCCATCCTTTCCCATTCTTCTATCCCTCCATCTCACCCTATTTAAACAAAAGAGTTCTTCTGTCGAAGGGACTATCGTGTGATAGGATGCCCAAGAAAAATTTCATGTTCACAACAAATATGAAGTTTGAACATCAAATTTCTGAGGAAACCTATCACATGTAGGGCCTGAGACAATAGGACTCTGTTGTTTTTATCATACAACACTAAATTTTGAGCAAAAATTGCCGCTGAGGAGAGACACTGTCGTGTCACATGATTGATTGCGACCAATGGGAGCACGCCAAAATTAAGCATTGTACTATAAGGTGGAGATAGTTGCACACAACTACAGTACTGCTTAACCAATGACTCACTTGACCATTTCATATGCTCAGCATGGCAAAATTGATCACCAGCAATCCTTCGAGATTTTGCTTTCAATTGCAGGACCAGACACACCTGGCAATTGCTGACGATTTTCACAAAATTGCTGGCAAATTTAACTGGCAATATCTAGCAAGTGAGATATTGACAATATGGATTGCTTGTCAAGGAAACCAAAATTGGTAGGGAAAATGGTCATCATAGTTGCCTGTGCACCTGGTGATTGTTGCCAATCGTCACAATGAGTGTATAGAATTGTCCTACGTATGACAGTGACGTTTCCAACAGTCTGTTATTAATTTAGAATGATGGAGGGGAAAATTAATAACAGGATCATATAAAAGATTAGAACATCAGTGATCTGCTCTAGACTATATTTCACATCCTGCTGATTACAGCACACTGCATGTCACTTGAAGGTGGATCTTGAACTTTTTAAGGGGGCAATATACGTGAATTTTTAGGAAATAGGATAAGATTTAAGAAAGAAAGAAAAGAGGGATTAAATTTTTGTACACACTCCCAGACAGGCCACCCCTAGGCAAGAGCACTTGGGGTTGTTTGTGGACTGTTTAATTTGGTGTCTATCTTTTAATTATTAACTTATCATTTTAATTTTACCTCACCTTTAATTCTTAACAATTTTCAATTTACTTAAAATTCATCAATTCCCCTAACCCTTCTTTTTTTACATTCACTTTGAAAATCACGAAAAAATTTTCTCAGATTTATGGGAGCTCGCACTATGATCCTATCATAGCATTGTTGGATTGAACGAAATCTCATGGAGATAATTAAGAAAAAAGGCCAAAATAGTGGGGGATAAAGGCATCTACAAATATTATCAGGAAGAAATAAAAAGAACCACCAGTGCGTACAGGAAGATTTACAGCTGCAAAGATTCACATTTCTTGTAAACAGACTCTAGAGTGTTATGAAAGTCACTTACATTACACCAGGCAGATTTGAACGTACATGTAAGAGTGGTGACATCAAAGTTAGCTGAAGACTGTTGCACCATATCGGTATATGGCCCGGCCAGGGAGATTGGAGGGGATAAATGCAAGAGCCATGCATGCGACTGGATGTAAAACAAAGACTTGGAAATTGCAGACTTCAGCTAACCAGGGGATTAGTCCTGATCTAGGCGTACTAAATTGAGCAAAGGTCCGCCCAATCTATTCCTCAGCTAATCCACAGACTACTGCGACAGTGTTTTACAGTGAGCAGATGTAAGAAAACATGGCTCCGCAAACATTTCCTTAGTCCCAAATTTCATGGGACGGTCTCAAGCTGCTACAGTATTTTAGAGCGTAACAAGAGGCCACTCCATACCTTGTACCGCTTGTTTTGGTCTGCTGTATACAACACAAATCCATCTTCATTGTCGAAAGCTTCAGTAAAACCAGTTCCAGGATAACCGCTGCTCGAACAAGCCTGATCAGTTTTCTTCGGGTTTGTCCCCCAAACTTTCGAATAGATACCAGACAAAAAGCTCATATCCGCAGCTAGCTGCTTGCAGCATTACTAAATGCTGAAAATTCACAGTGATGACGATGAAAAAACCGTTTTTCCAAGAACCTACGTTGGAGCCATAAATAGCCCCCACCAGCCCCCACAAGAATGAAACGTTTCTATGGCCTGGGAATGAACGGACCAGAGTGTTTGAGGAAGACTAGGTACCAGAGAAGAACGCGCCAAAACTTTGCATATCTTATCGCGAAGTTGAAGAATTCTGCTTCGTGAAATCCTTCGATTTCCTTGCTCATTTATACAATGGAGGCGCCTAGAGTCAATGCTTCAATGTTACCGCATTATTCTGGAAAGCTGGTTTGCCTTGTAGGAAACGTGACAGAGGTATGATACGGGAATTTCGTCTTTTGGATAAACAGCTCGTGCGGTCATTCGCTCGTGGTCCATGTTTCTATTATCAGCGAACACATATGAAGCTTAAGGAAGCTTTAACTTTTCTCAAACTTAAGCCTAAGTTTTTAGTTCATTAAGTACAGCTATAATGAGTAATAACAGGACATGTGCTTACTGCAGTTCAGTGGCTGTAATGTGCAGTTTAAACCTTTACTGTCGAAAATTCCTCGATCACAACGAGTGATAATGTTTTTTGCTATGATTATGAAGCCACGAGCTGGGGGAGGTGGTTGCATTTTATGGCTGTGAAGGATTCACCACCCTGAAGCCCAAAGAAACACTATTGTCCCACCCCTGCGTGTTGAGAATCCCTGTCAAGTATGGTCAAGTATGTACTGGTTGTGAATTGACTGTCAAATTTGTGAGGGTATGGTTCAAATGTCCCACATCTGCCTGACGTCCTCAACCCAACCTCCCCCCTTTCAGCTAAAGAGCAGTCTCAGTTATCTTTATAACTGCGCCAATGAGCAATAAAAGTAGTTTAGATGCAAGGTGCATCTATTTTCTTGCTAAAAATTCTAATGCATTTTAGAAATCATTCAACCCTCTTTCCCCCATAATTTCAATGGCTATAGGGGACTCGCGCTATGTAGGGAAAACAACAGAAAAACACTGTCTGAGTGGTCAATGCACTTGCGAAAATGACGAGTGACAAATTTGATGATGTGCGTTTATTAGCGAGAAAAGCAAATGAAAACAAAATGAATAACGGTTAAAACACTCATCTACACTATTTAGGGTTAAGCACTGATCGATAGTGATTAGGCCTAAGAACTAATCTAGTACACTATTTAGGGTTAAGCACTGATTCTACAACAGTTAGCTTTGCTACTGTTAAAAACTGTTGAGTTAAGTTAGTGCTTAACTTTGTACAGTTAATTTGTCATTTTTGCGAGTGAATTAAATTCGTCATTTTTGTGGGTGCATTCAGATGATTTTTTCTCTATACAATGCGAGTCCCTTAAAAGAAACGAAAGCCATTTTAATGGTGTACCACTGCAAGGTTTGTTGTTTGTGGAGCACAACACAAACAACATTGGTTGGAGGTAAGGACATATTTTGGAGGAGAGGGTTTTGATAAGTGATGCAAGATATAGAAAAATACCCTTCAAAATGAATGTCCGTGATTTTTCCCACAGGTCAGCTCAAATGGAGGAGAATTGAAGATGATGACAAGTGATCAGAAGATTGTGAGAGTTTCTTTGGGAGAACCTGTAGGTGTATGTTTTAAACCACTTGTAATGACAGCTGACACTAGATTTAAAATTATGAGCTAAGAAACAGCTGGGGCATTCTCAGGTGCTTATAAATGTTTTCGTTTTTAAGGGTCTTACAGGATTTAGTCCCCCCACCCCCCACCAAAAGCTTTGACAACTAATTCAATTTGACCTGAAGATTAAATGCTGCACTATGACTGTGACAGAACAAACAGTAAAACTCAGTCCTCAATATCAATATTAGTTGTCAAATTTGTCAATTATGTTTATTTCATTTGTCTTCACAATATTTAGAGCTGTCATCAGTAGTCTATTAGCAACTATCTATTATGACTCGTCCTTGTGGAACCAGGCTTTTTAGAACTTAAATGACATTTGTGAATATGCATTATATTTTAAAACTCGGACTACAACTAGAGGTACTACGGTCTCCAAATCTGTAGTTATCAAACAAGTTGCACATTATATTTTCCATGTAATTTCAGCTCCAAAATTGCACAAACACATCCACCTGAATGGTCTGGAATAATTATGGATGCATAAGACTTAGAGATTTTCTTCTTTGGTAAACAAAGACCATGGATGCAAAGGGTGATACAAGTTTCATTGCGTCACTTATTTCTTTATTCTTGTAAATTGTGCAGCTGACTGAAATGCTCCAAGGAGCTGTGGAGGTCATAGGAAGAGTGGAGCGCGACTCTTCGTTGTCGAGTCAAAGAATTATTCCATACAGTGAGGATTTTGGTAAGCTTGTTTCCTCAAGCCTGTTTTCTTAGGCACTTATTTATTTTCAAACATAAAAAACGTCTACAGTGATAAATGACAGACAGACAGCGTAAACAGAAATTAGAGCACCAGGAACAAGATATGGATCAAAACTGTCAACTGCTGTGCAGATCAAACTCTGAGATGTAAAGGCCAAAACAGTTGTGTTGATACTATCAAGCCTGGTTTACATTAAATGACAAAATGACATGGACAAAGAAACGTAATGTTGAACTGACGGTACATGTTTCACACTTTGGGCCTGAGCAGCCCACACTTCTGTCAGAGTTTAACCTCATTTCTAATGGTAATAAAGGTCTCTTTTATCATTATAACATGTATGTTGTTACACTGCCTAGCGGTACTTGTGCTGTTATGTTGTAAAGGGATTAGGTTCTACAGAAACTGCGGTACTGTATTGTGGATGGGGAGTGAAACATGTCATTTTGATATTCACTGAATTGATGTAGGATAAAGTAGCCACTGTAAAGACATCCAAAAGCTGGCAGTTTGAGCATTCACTCTTCATGAGAGGAAATTGCTCTGAAAAAGGGCCAAGGCTCGAAACAACAGCTTTTGAATCTCTTTACAATGGCCAATTAACGTACACTTGATGTCAACAGATCTGATGGCAAATTGAACTGCATAACAAAACAACATCCTGTATTTTCTTGGCTTTACACTTGTGATACAACAAAGTGAATTTATGCAAGGTGAACATTCACTTAGTTGTGACAAAATGTTTTACTGAAATTTTCTTTTTATAGATCTCAATCTGTATGGTGAAGCTTTGTCACTGGTTTCAAACTACCCTGAAATGTTTGGTTCAACACAAGTCAATGGATTTGGTTATTAATGAAACAAGAGAATAAAGTTTCCTACACTTGTGGATACCACTTATCAAGAACAATAACAGCTGAAGTAAACAGTGACAATTTGACAAAGTCATTGGGTTTTTCAAGACTGCTTAAAGTGCTACTCTGATCAAAAAATCACTTTTATTTTTTCTTCGGATTTCGAAACTATGTTTATTAAACACTCCCCAAGCGAAATTATAAGCCTTAATTTTGAGAAGAAGACCGTTAATTTAAACTGCAATTTTCCGTTTTAATGGTCCGCCATTATTACACCAGAAAGGATACAATGACGTCATACGCGCAAGAGATGTAGAATGCAGTGTGTGTGAAAGTGCCTTATTTAGTATGCAGCACGGGAGTTTTGAGCTTTCACACTCTCAAACTCGTGTTTTGCATAATTTGTAAGCCGCGTTCACACACTACATTCTACAGCTCTTGCGTGTATGACGTCATTGTATCCTTTCTGGTGTAATAATGGCGGACCATTAAACCGGAAAATTGCAGTTTAAATTAACGGTCTTCTTCTGAAAATTAACGCTTATAATTTCGCTTGAGGAGTGTTTAACAAACATAGTTTCGAAATCCGAAGAAAAAATAAAAGTGATTTTTTGATCATAGTAGCACTTTAAGTTTAGATGGAATGCAAAATCACCAAATAGATACCCCCTTTTAATGCATGTTCATTCCATTTACTGAATCTTATTTTACTAGGAAGGCCAGGAACCAAAATGACTGGCTGTATGGTAAAAGTTGTTGAAAGGCCTTGGAAATTTCGAGAAATTCTGTTTACACTGGAAATTTCAGTTTGGGCAAACAAAATTAATCTTTCCATTCACACTCCAAACAAAATTTCCATGGGGGGGGGGGGGGGGGTAAGTGTCAAACATCTCTTGTCTCCTTGTGCTGTTACATGTTTGCACTATGTTAGTCTCTCTTGTGAGCCCTGCTTTTGGATGAATTGCAAAATGTATACTTAATACTGTCTTAACGTGATGAGAGAAAGGCTGAATTGTAAAGCTTCATAGGAGAGTGTATCATGGAAATTACGTTGAATCTGATTTACAGTGTACGTGTAGAGCTGTTGGCAGACTTTGCACTTTCTTTTCTCTTTTGTGTTGAATAATTTCAGTGAACAGAAAACTACCATCACTGTTATATTAACAATAATATTATATCTGTATCACCACAAAATATTAAAATGTTGCCTGTCTGGTGGTTTTATAGAGCATTCGTTTGTTCTTGTATAGGGTCACAGAAAGAAAAATACTGCTTTTCTTTGATAATTTTTATTTTCATTGTTTATTCACCCACACAACAAGACCTTAACCCAGTTGCTGTGGCATGAAGCAACTAGAAGTAGTACTATTCCCCTCTGGATGGGGTGCTAAGACATGGCAAGGTCACCCTAGTATTTTTTTCAACACTACCACTTCATACTAATCCTGACTATTAACAAGTACATCTCAGTGTGGTCCTTACTGCCTGGGTCTTCTCTGACAGGGCTGCAGTGGCATCCCAAAGGAAACAGGATTCAGTTTGAACTAGTGAGGGATTTGAGGTGACACAAGTCTACTGTATACTGTTTGGCATAATATATGAAATTCAGGGGGTAATCAGGGTGATTAATTACAAGGCTAGCATATTGAGACAGCAAGCATAATCTGGTAGTTATTTTGCGAAACCAATACTGCTGGCCAGTTACTTGAACTAAATGCAACTTTAGATGAATTAGACTTTCCAGCCATTGGGAGATTTTTTCAGGGCATTATCAAAGCCCCTGTAAAATACTACAGGAAAAATACAATATTGTAAAAAAGATAAAAATTTGCATTTCAATACCTATTTTGTGTGCATGGTTTTAGATTGGTGGAAGATGCCTCAAAGAAAACAATATATTAGTTTTCACTTCAACTTTGGATTTCTATTGTACATAAAAATTTAAAAATAAAAATTCTTTTATTGTCAGCATGTTTATGAAACATTTAGCTGGGATGCTGCAAATTGTTTTCCTCAACAACGGTTTTGAAAATCTGAGAAATTTTTAATATGCTGAGTTATATAAAAGGCAACAAGCTGTTGAAAAGCACTGCTGAATCAGAAGCTTAAAAGAAAAGTGTTTGAAGGGGAAAGAGTTCTCCTCTGAATGTTTGATTATGCTGTCCATGCCCTCATAGGACAAAAGTTTTTATTACCCATCTCCTTTGTCAGACTTGACCCTTTAAATTAAAAAAGGGTTCATTTCTAGAGAAACTTGCTTTGGTGTGGATGGGAAACAAAAAATTTGCATTTATCAACTAAATTGATAAGGTAACTTGGTGCCAAAAAGAAATTCAAAAGCCAATGTTTCTGAGAGCTACAACCTCAGACAAAACTAATTGAGACAAATTGAAAACACACCTATATTTTTCCTATTGTTTCGTAATTAAACCTCTCACACTACTGCATAAGTATCTGTCCTCCCCTCTCCCCTCTGTCAATGTTGTTTTGAAGACCACAGGATTTGTATAGGCAAGCATCATGGCCAAAACAGCATTGTACGCGGGCGGGGAGGGGGGCAACTTGTACATGTCTTGTGTTGATATTGGAACACAGGCAGATATGTCTCAAGAGTTTTGTCCGAGGTTGTAGCCCCTCATTAGCGAAAATGTTCACTAGGGCTAGCATGAATGCTTTTAAAATTTTTTTGATATTTTGAGTTCAAGTGCTCTTTTGAATGAAATTACTAAGACACACAGGCAGTCAAACAGACCTTCCTTATATGATAACAAAACTATGTTTCCTAGCTTCAGGGCCTGGTTATTCAAAGGGGAATTAAGCTAACCTAGGATTAGCGTCAATTTTGCATTGAGTCTTACAGCCAAGCAATGAGGATTCTTGTAAATCTGTTTTTCCCTACGTTTTGACTTTGGTTGCCTCCAAAAGTTTACTTAAATTTAGCTGTCTCAACTCTTTTCAACAAGAGAAAAAGGAGACCTGATTACATTTTCATCCTGGGTTAGCATTAACCAGCTTTTGAACAACCGGGCCCAGTACATTTTCCTAATTTCGTAATTTGCTTAATTCCCTAAGTTACGCAGAGGACTGGACATCATTGTTTGGCATTGCCATGGCAACAGAGTCTAAGTTCATACAGTGGCACCCACATCCTGTGACAGGGCATTCAGTGTGTTCTCTGAAAAAAAGTCACAGTACCACTGTTAACATTAAAAAAAAACACACACACACACACACAGAGAAGCACTCATCTACTTCCCACAGTGCAGAATACAATTTGAGACACCTTGATGGTGAACTCGCTTTGCCCAACCCACACCACTAAAAACAGTTTCAGTTCTGGTGGGGCTCTTCTATGGAATAATAGGCCCCCAAAGCTCTCTTGAGCAGTTTGAAACTAAGCAGTACTATAACTAGTAGTAATCAAAGATCAAGAGAGTGTTGTTCAACTGGTTGCATTCTATAAGACAGCCAATGCTTCCTTTTCTCAAGTTGTCACCAAGGAGGCAAAAGCCTCTGAGTCCTTTGCTTTATGAAAGCATCGGTCTTTGAAAAACCAGCTCTGATATATTGGATCCCCAAACAGCAATCTTGTACAACAGCGTCAATGCACTCTTTCAGCTAATTGTGCTGGAGATTTTTGCCATGTCTTTAAGTTCATGTTTATGTCGAATACCGTAAACTGCCGCTTATATGCCCTGGGGTTATAAAACTTCGTAAGGGGTTTTGGGTGGGCTTATAAATGGAGGGGCTTATAAGCAGAATAAAAAAATGTTTCAAAATGAGCTACAACAGTGTTGATCAAAATACGTTTTTAATTTACCAGTTTTTAATTAACCTTTGAAGTGTCATAATAAATCGAATTCATTTCAATTTTAACAACAAAATCAAAACTGTAACAACACAACGTAACCGGAACGTAACAAAACAGAAGCTCAGAGTTCATCTTCGCCATGTTCTGAGAGAGTGCTTAACACTAAGAAAACAAGGAAACTAGAAGGGAGCTTATATCCAGGGGGCTTACAACCGGATGTATTTTTTTGTTTACAGGTAGATGGGCCTACTGCAGGGGGGGAGGGGCGTATCAGCAGCAGTCTACGGTATTTTGGTAAATTCTGGAACATAATTACACAAACTAGGAAGTGAAAATTACTCCACTGACGGTGCTATCACTGTCTAGTTTATTGACAGACATTTAGGGACACAACAGTTTAGTTCAACAGATTTAAAAGGTCACACATGAGTTGTGACTAGTAAATTGGACCCATTTTGTCTATTCCTTGTTTTTGGGAGTCTGTTATGATAACAGTGTAAAAAGCAAGTGTTATTTGGCATTTTTTAGTGTGTTACTGAAAGTTGCAGTGTTTTCTGTAATGACACATTATGTCCAGGAAGTAAAAATCACAGCTGTTTCACATCAGTTTAACATACAATAAGTTACTTACTTGAACCAATCAACAATGTGATTAGAGTGTCCTCCATGACGACACGTCTGACACCATGTGAACCAGTTGTTAAAAGGATTCACACTCCGCACATTTGATGGTTTTTCTGCATTTGGATCTGAAAGGTGATTGTAGTGAAGAAAAATCACTATAAATTATTAAAAATATGCATTCTTACAAACAACCTGATTTCTACTCTTGCTGTTTCATCAAATTGAACCAGTGGTTTTGCATGCGCTCTTCAAGAAACACAGGAATGACTATGCAGAGATAGATTGTCTGTGGGAAAGAATTTCCAAAGTGATTTAGGCATTTTTGAAATAATTTACCCTGCTGAAAAATTACATTTTAGAAAACAACTGCACATTACAGAAGGTGAAGATTATCTGAGAGACTGCAATTCTGTAACAAGCCACCACAAAAAGATGCTGTTGGTAGAGTTTTTCACTTTGAAGTTTCCATGTTACTGAGAGGCATATGTAGTAACTGGCATTTCTCACCCTGATTTGATTGCTTCTGTGAAAGTGATGAGGGTGTCCCCATGTGAACCAAACAAAGTGCACATCTAGGAAGAGGCTTACGACAACCAGGACAGGCCATAATCTGGAAAACAGCACAATTAACTTACGCCACAGTGCCAATTTATTCAGTACAAACCCAATCAATCAAATTATTTCATTACCTTTGTCCTGTTCGATGGGTTTGAGTACTGAGCAAATTTTCTTGGCCTTGAACCTGTAGTATTAAAAACATTATCGGTTACAATGACTACAATAGAGAACAACCAACTCCCAGCAGTTTCTGAAAGAGGCAATCCTGGTTCAAGAAAATGAAGCTACAAGTTGAAATTACAATAAAAAAATTATTTTTGACACAACATCTCCATGCTAGAGAGTCCAGAGAAACAGAGAAAGACTAGGTATGGATATGGTATGGTTGTGTACTCTGAATGAACACTTACAATATTATTTGAAAACTAAGTCGCAATTTTTGAAATTGAATGCATCATGTAAAGCCAGGTTCGGACAGTAGTCCAAATGATCCTTCAGCAAACACACATTGTTCTTAACAAAATTAACATTATCACAGTCTAAGAATGGTTTATCCCAAGATCCAGATTTTCGACTGCAAAATCCATATTTAAGCTAACTAAAAGGAACACTTCTATAAGGGTAATGTAAAATGAAAACCTCACCTGTTGATAGCATGTTAGTGAGGATAGAGTTACCACAGTAGTTACATGACACAAACACTTGTTGAGGAGGCTTTTGAGTTGAGTCCTTGAGGTTACGGTGAATATCAAACAATGACCTATAATATAACCAACACAATGCCACAAATAAGATAGCTTGCTTAGCACGAAATGTCATACTGACTGTTCATAGGTAAAATGTGATGTCATAATTTTCTGAATTACCATTGATAATACTTATTTTATCTTTAACATTTTATTTTTTATCTATTTTCATGTTTTAGTCTTGAAAAGCAAATTGTTTTATTTTACATATCACTATTTCAGTGGGTACAAAGTAATATTTTGCATGGACAGTCTTGGAATGTGGAGACAATCCATTTTTAAGTTTCAATATCTCCAACACAAAATCTCACATTTCATCAGTATATGCTATTTATTGCATAATGAGCCAGTGCAAAATATTAAAGAGACATTTGTATAGGAGTGTTGAAACCTTTGACGACTCACATCCCTGTCAGTAGATTGTGGCTTTAAAAAGGGTAAAATTTGCTGCAAACTTGTGTTTTGACTGGCAGATTTTGAGACAATAAGACCTCCATCTCAAAAAATTACCGAAGTAACTTTTTAAGACCCTTACTTTACTACTCTATTGTGGTAGGTTATCATTGTCTAGGGGAGAAGAGCAACAAATTATATTACTCTGAGAATGGTGGCACTATGGATTTTTTTCACTGCAAATTGGCTAAGCATTCCAACAACTAAGTAGGATTAAAAATTTAAGAAACCCTTTTTCATACAATACCTTTGATGCCAGAGTCTCCACATATCAAGTAAATTTCTATAACTAAAAAGGATATCGTAACATAAATGAAATCAGTACGGCGGTACTTGCTGCATTCTCTTGTTAGTGTTTGCACAATTTATGGTGCGACTAACATAGCCACTGCCAACATTATTTGACAAGGAACTTTACCAGCAGAGCAGAATTATGTCATCTCAACAAAATTCTGAGAATAACAAGTAATGTTATTGTAAAAGCACTCAACGGCTAAATCAAGAAAGGTGGAATTCTGCATTTGTGTTCTGCAGTGGTATTTAGTTTACATTGTCTCAAGTCAAAAAAAAAAAGAAGAAGAAAGAAAGAAAGAAAAGAAAGATGGATGAAAGTTACATGTAAAACATCAATCATAATTTAACAAAGCCTGTATTGCAAAAATTTGGCAATTCTTGAGAATTTCAATTTTTGATCAAAAATGTCAGTTATGCCCTTTTTCCACCAAGCCCTTGAATTAAGTAATTAAATATTTTGCTGGGGGTTTCATTTGGGAACTGATTCAAAGGGATTCAATTATTAACCAGCCGTCGCCATTAACGAGCCCTGGTTTATAAAATGGACACAGTTTTTTTCATGGTCAGTTGGCTTAAGATACGAACAAAGTGCTGTAAAGCTTGTGGTACGGGTACTCAAGAGCGGTACTGTCTGTATATAAGACACATGCGCATATTGGTCTGCTGAATGTAACCTTCGTGTGTTCTCGTCTTTTAATTTGCAGTATTTAAGATATGAACAGCGAAGGGTTGTTAAGTATAGGGTTTCAGTATTTGTCTTGTATAACACATGCGCAACTGACTAAAGCAGCTAATAGGATTGAATGCGAAATTGGCTGTTGTCTGATCTAGTTAGTGGTTATGGTGAAAATTTTTTTAGCACAGGAGTTTTGTTATGGGGATTGACATTTCGAGGGACATAAAAATGTGGGAGTGGAAGGATTTGTGAATGCGAGGAGGATATCACACTTCTGTGAATGTGATTTGCTTTGAAAGTTGCGTTTTGTATAGCAGCAGTGTAATACTGTGCTGCGTGAGAGGCAGTTTCCCTTGGCGTTTTATGGGGGGACGGTTCCGCAGTGGATTGTAAGTTTTCTCATTGGGTAACCTGTATTTCACAGAGGAGAGAAACGACAGCTGTGTTTGCAGCTTATTAGCGCGGTAAGGACCGGTGGCTTAGGAAGAGAAGGGATTGGCACTAGTATGATGATGCAATTAGTGGATTGCACCATCGATACATCATAGTTCTTGAGAAGGGAGAGAGATGAGTGTTCATCTGAGGGGAGAAGTTGATTTGAATCGCATAAAGATGAAGGAATCAGTCATTAATAAGGAGATCAATTAATAAGGTAGCCATTACGAGTCTTTAAGATAGAAAATAACTGAATGTTATCAAGCAATGCGTGTGGTTTGCGTGTGGTGTTCGCTGTTGCCTTGGTTGGGTTTGAGGCAATTCGTTTACGTTATGACTTGTTTACTTTTGCAAGGGGATTTCCGGGTTAGCAAACTGGATTTAAACATCGTGTCATGAGATATGCCTTAACGTGCCCCATACTCTGACAATCTGCTCGAGTTCGTGTTGATCAAGCGTTATATTTTGATTCTACTGCTATGTTCACTGTTTGTATTTACGGTCTAGGCACAACAGTAAATACTTCGTCGTCCCTGTGTAAGCATTCTCAGTTGTGGACGAATTTATACCGACATTCAACATTTGAGTGAATTTGCATTTTTCAGCAGAAATAAAGGCGATAAGAAAGATAAGCTGAGTCATCAGAGTTTAAAATTCACGTCATCCAGTAACGCTATAGTCAAAATATTGTGTCACACAATCACACTTTTCGTCATGACAGTTCGTATAAATAGAGGATCGCACTAACATTTGTGAAACCTAGGGGTGGGGAGGGTCAGAACGGCCAGTTAAAATGCCCATTGGGCTTTCTTGTTTTTCAAGGTTTCACTGAAAGGCTTTGCAGATGGAAGCTGACAGTGGACAAATAAATATAAATAATGTATAGATTTAGCCAAGCCTAAAACTGGTGCCCACTTTTCTTTCTTTTTATTGCTGGAACTTATTTATTTTTTTAAGTAATTACCAAAAAAAAAAAGAACTTCCACCACTCACGGATTTGAACCCCGAAACACCAGAATGCTAGGGAATCATTCTAACCCTACATATAAGATTGTGTTCATTATTATACTTCCCAGGGGAATTCAACAACACCAATGCAAAGTTCTGCTCATTATATAGCTATCATCCAAACCACAGGGCCTCACTACTAAGATCTGACTCAGGAAATAAAGGATACAGTGAAGTTGAAAGACTTTCACTTAAGTTTTATACAACTCTCACAACTGAGGAAATAACAGACATACTTTTCTATCCAGGACAATACCCTTGCATCTTTTGAGACTTCACTGGGTATGTGAGGAACACAGTTAACAATGACTAAACTTGCTGTCTGGACATCTGTTGTCTGCAAACAGAGAAAAAACAATGGTAGGTGAACAATAATTATTAGCTCAGGCAAGCTGTAAGTAAACTCTGTATTACCATCCAAAAGGAGTTGAACACGTCACCTTCACCACACCAGTAAGATATACATGTACCCTAACCACTGATTTACTTGACAGAAAGCCTTTTATTGAGCTAGGTGATTATTTTCCTAAGAGTATTTTTGCAAAAGATCATCCATTCTAATATGACTGAGTGAATGAGTGTTGGTTGATGAGCCACCCCCGTCCGCTAAGCATATCTATCTCAATAAGCACCCCTTTGTGCTGAAATGGGCATCAACTGTGCAACAGCCCTATTCCAAGAGGCATCCCAATAAGAGAGTGTCATTCAACTTAAATGCTTGTTAAATGTTAATTAATGTTCTGACTGTTTTACCCTCTCGTTTTGTTCCTTAGGTGTTTATAGCAAAAAAAGAAATAAGCACGCCTCCCCCAAGAGCTCTCAAAATGAAATGAGCACCCCTGGATGGTAAATCAAACTACATGCAAGCTGAATACTGCTCGGATAATTGTTGAGAGCATGCATCTAGTGTGTTGATAAAGAGAAAGAGAGAAATCATTAAACTTGTTTATGTGTAAGTAAACTGCATCAAGTTTGACACAAACATTGGACCGAACAAAAAAGTTCTCATTCACTGAAAGAAATCAAATGAGAACTCCCCCCAATCCCCCCTTTTTTGTCAAATCACTTGCAGCATCTCAAAAGATTATCACGTTAACCAAAACCAAAACAACAACAACAAACCAAAAGCACTAACAAAGAAATATTTTCACCTTATTTACATATTTTTCTAACAAATTAATTCCATCCAGTGAGATTCCTGGAAAACAAAGAAATGACAACAAGTTATAGCTTAGATACCATACATGTTAATTTTTGTGCTTCATTTTCCCCTTGATTTCATGGTTGGTTTGTTTGCTGTTGCGGGTCTCATTATAAAGCTGTTTCACCTCACCTTGAAATCACTTCTACTGGTAACTCAGTCAAGTCTTCATAAGCCTAGTGTCTCACAACTACCAGAGCTTAAAGTGGTACTATGATCAAAAAATCACTTTTATTTTTTCTTCGGATTTCGAAACTATGTTTATTAAACACTCCCCAAGCGAAATTATAAGCCTTAATTTTGAGAAGAAGACCGTTAATTTAAACTGCAATTTTCCGGTTTAATGGTCCGCCATTATTACACCAGAAAGGATACAATGACGTCATACACTCAAGAGCTGTAAAATGTAGTGTGTGAACGCGGCTTACAAATTATGCAAAACACGAGTTTGAGAGTGTGAAAGCTCAAAACTCCCGTGCTGCATACTAACCATTAAAACGGAAAATTGCAGTTTAAATTAACGGTCTTCTTCTCAAAATTAAGGCTTATAATTTCGCTTGGGGAGTGTTTAATAAACATAGTTTCGAAATCCGAAGAAAAAATAAAAGTGATTTTTTGATCATAGTACCACTTTAACCCAGTTTCTGTAGCATAAAGCGACTGGTAGCATTACTACTCCCAAATAGGTTTCCCTACGGTTTTGCTATATCTGCTACTCATTTATACATCTAGGTGGAGAGAGACAATATGGCGTAAGGTTCCTTGTCTAAGGAAACAACTCGACATGGTGCAGAGACTAAGCCTTGAACCAGTGACCCTCTGATTTTCTGAGTAAAGGCCAGGAAATAAGACTACAGCCTCGTCAAACATTTAACAAAACCATGAAAATTGTAATTATACCTGTTAGGAGGATACCATCCAAATCACCTGCATTGCTCAACTTAGATGACAAGTTCTCAAGAAAGTGGGACAACTGCAGGATAAAAATTGGGTCACACGATCATTATTTCGTCAATAAAGATTACAAAAAAGATTTGTTGACATTAAGGCAGAATCAAATGCAACAAGGGTAGAAAAGAACAGGCAATGACAGTCAAGCAAGAGCAAGGGTTTAAACACAACTCCCTTATGACCGCTTTTCATCATAGCTTAGTGCATGTACCTTATTGTCAGGGAGGTATTTACAGGCAAATGCCACCTTGTCCTCAATCTCCATTCCTTCCTCTGCCTGAAGAAAATAAATACAGTGCATCCAACCATTACACACTAATTTGTACAAACTAAAGCCAGCAGCTAGGCTTGGATAAATTCTGCCGGCAGAATTTTGAGCAGAATAAGCGATTTTTGAGGCGAGCATTCTGCCGGCAGAATAAGGCATTTTCGAGCAGAATTTGAGCAGAATAACGGAAAATCAGTGGCACTAATGATATGCAAAATGGTTGTAAGAAAAAATGAAAACTAAATAAATACAAAAAATGCAAAAAAATTTACAGTCTTTATGCATTTGTTTGATGTCCTTTTTGTAAAATGATAATAAAAAAATTTACTGTTTGAACCACAATTTTGCTATGCACAATGAATATCTAGCTAGTATTTAAAGGTTAGGCCCAGACTCCCTTCCATATTTGTCAAAATACATATGGCCCGAAGGGCCGAGAATTTTTCAGGTATCAAGCAGAATTCGAGCTGAATTCGAGCAGAATAAGGGTGTCCGAGCAGAATAAGCGATTTTTACGAGCACTGCCAGCACGCAGAATAAGCCATTTTACGAGCAGAATTTATCCGAACCTACCAGCAGCACACTAAGCTACATGTATTTTATAGGCTTGATTGCCAGCTTGTGGTTTTTGCAGGAGCCCACACACTAAGTGATTTTGGCAATTTTTTTCAGAATTGCAGACGAATTTAACTGCTGATATCTAACATGCCAGGCATTGGTGATTTTCAATCGTTCATTGGGGCGATTAAATTTGCTGGAGGGAGCACACCTGGCAATTTCTGCTAGCGACCAAAATTTGCCGCAACGAGCATATAAAATCATCTAGCATGTTGCTGGCTTAACAAAATGAATACTGTCACATTCATTCAAAGCCACCTCCCATAAGCGAATGTCTCACTAATGACTTTATGTCCAAGCCACACACAGACACAACATTTTTAACTTCTCAAAAGCAGGTGCATCTATTGTATCTTATGTAAATTAGCAGGTAAATAAATTTGTTGGCAAATACTTTTTATGATGTTTGCCTATGCAAGCCTCCATTGCAAGCTATTTCCAGATAAACAGCAAGAATATGATGAAGTTAGTTCATTAATTCACATGCAAGTTTGATATATACAAGCTTACCAAGATGCCATCAAAATTATCTGCCTCTGTGGTCAGAAAAGCAAATGCTGACCTCAGGTATGGATTCTCCATCTATAACAAAACAGAAGTGGAACAAACTGAATAAAGAAAAAAATTGATGCCAAAATTTTTGTATGAAGCTGGATGCCTGACATGATGTCCTGTTGTTGGGTATGCAAGGGGCTGATGATAATTACATTAGCCAATCGCAAAATGAGACTTAAAGCATTACCAGACATTAAAAAGACAAACTTGGGAGGAACTTTTTAGGGGTACACAAGAAATAGTGATGTCTAGATCAAACTCTTCCTGCCCAAGGAAACATTTCCCCCAAGAAACCCACGTACCCTTTTAGCATGAAAAGTCCAGTTACAAAATATCATGACCCATTCATAGTGATTACTTGTGAGAAGCCTGAGCAAAAACAAGAGATGCAACAAAGTCAAGCCACTTAATTAAGATGCTGAGCATAGGATCAAACCCTAAAGGAAGAAATTAGCAAACAAGAAATTCTGAAGAATATACAGGTGGCTGATGGTCTCCCATCCCCCCACCCCCCTCCCCTTTCCTAAGGAAAAAAGGTTTGTTTGTTTTTTTTAATTTAGTAAGTAGTTCTTGGTTTCCGGTGACCTGTTATGGACAATTTGCATTTCTCTTATGTAAGGAGTTGTGTGATCAAAATAATGACTATACGCGAGGAGAATGTCCTGTATTTGACAGATTGTTTTTGAAAACTGATAAAATCGATTGGTAAGCCCATGATACTTGACACCAAGTGGACTAAGTCAAGTGACTTAGGATAACGACGAAAATGAAAAACAAAAAACTGCCATTTTATGAGTTGGTGACGTGCGCATGCGCATGACGGCCGCCTAATTATCTAATCTAATCACTGCACCATCCCAATCTTTTGAACCAACCTGTCCACAGAGTGATCTGCACATATCCCTCCACATTGTCTTCTTTTCTTCTGTATAACCTGACAGTGCCATAGCAACCACATTCAATGCAGCACCTGATAAGAAATGAAGCATTTGGGAAAGACATTAGATAGTCTCATGCATGTGGAAATATCTTATCGTACGAACTAATGGTCCACGAAATTAATTTGAACTCCAAAAATTGGCAATGACTTACCGAGTTACGTTCATTTCTTAGGGCATGTACACTGTACTAATTTCCTTGACCTTAATTAAGTGGAGTGTTAATTTCTGCCACCTTTATTTATATTATTTTGCCCCCAACAAATTCTGAATCCTACCCTTAGGTATACCCAGTGTGTCAAATAAACAAAACATTACTTCATTTGAAAATTTACCTTCTCCTTCATGTTCATTTCTATTATTCTGAACTATTTTCCCCTCAAATTTACATTAATTTCAAAATTATAACTTTAAGACACAGCCCCAGTTTCCTTTAAAAGGTAAGCGATTACTTAAAGACTGTTTTCGTTGTAAAATGTGAAAACTACAAGTGGGAATAGGGTGGTAAACAGCTCTGGGTATTGCTTCAGTTTTGCTTTACTACACATGTGGTTGTCCATAACAAAAAATGCACGACTTTCTAAAATGAATTAGAACAGTAAACCAAACCAACTGTGTTTTTGTGCCACATGAATGCCCTTTTAGGTACATCACAAGTTTTTTCTTCCAATTTTGATTGATTTACTGTCTCTTTATCGTGATTTATCAGTCTGAGAATAATTATAACTGTGGTTATGGCAGTAAACAATTATTTAACACTGCCCTATCTCACCTCTTGCACCCATATTATCATGCGTCAATTTTGAGCTTAGAATGTCAATTGCTTCTCGGATCTTGTTGTTGAACAGTGCCACAGCTGCAGCTCTCTCATGTTGACCACACAATTGAAGCCTGGTAAGAAAAAAAAATTCTGCAATTTAATGATACTTAAAGAAGAGCAGAACTGGATTAACGCTCGATCTATTAATCCCATCTCTCTGTGGGATGGCACATATCATACACTCACTGACTGAGTGTGAGGGCTGGATAGGAAAATATTTGGTCGGAGGTCCAATCCAGCAAGACTTAACCTAGTCAATAAATATTTTATCACGCCAACACTTTTTTTGCTTGAAAGTTATGGTAAAATCCTAGTGACCAAAAGATGATGTGTGCAGGGCTGTATGGCTTTTTCTAGATTGGCTGACATTAACCTGTCTATGTGTTTTCCATAGAGCTACATCCCCGGGGGGGGGGGGGATACTCATCAAAGTTTTATACAGGGAGGCTCTGCCCCGAGGTCCAACCCCTTGCCCTTTTATGTACCATTTTTGACAGAAAAGGTCCCCCTTTCGTATACCTTCCATTGAAAAATGGTACCCCTTTCACATACCTACTTAAGAACACTGCATCCCTTTTCTAGATCCCTGGAATGCAGTTAATGAACGATGTTAGGAGAGAACAGCATTACCAGAAGAGAAGTCAACCCAAAAAAAAAACAATATTATTATGTACTCGAAATATTTTAATCAAAGGCCTTTTAAAATACCTAAATGACAGATTTCCCTACCCTTTGATATAAATGCTCGTGAAATCCCTACCCCTTTATATACCTGAAGCCTGAAAAATGTACCCCTTTCGGGCAGAGCCTCCCCGTATAGGCCATTATAGGGAGTATCCCCCCCAGGGCTGCATCATTAGTGTGGCTATACAGTGGAAAAATTACTGTGCATGTGACGTGTGTTTTCCAGCAAAATAATCTTGTTAATTTGTACTAACTGAGAGCATAAAATTGTCCCATGTCTCCTGCACATCATTGCTACAGGGAAATTGTCGGCAATTTTGTCCTCAAGTGCAGAAATGAAAACAAACCAGTGTTTAAGCTAGAACACAAAACCTCCAGTACATGCACAATTGGGCAAGTTCGGGGAGCTTTTTTTTCCCTATTTTTGTCCCAAAATCGTGATACACACCTCTTTGACATTAACCCTTCGTATTTATTAATACTGTTCTAATTTTGTGCTTATTTTGCACACTTACTCTTTAAGGAATTCTGCAAGAGGTACTCCAGTACTCTTGAAATCCCATCCACAAAGAGAAAGAGCCAGCTTTCTAAAGTCATGAGAAAATGATAATTATGACTGAACCAAAGCAAACAAACTTTACAAGCAATGAGAAAATTCTATTACTAAATGCTGGACAGTTTGCACTCCTAAGGAGGGGGAGGGAGGGCAGTCCTATCAATTAAGAATTGGTGTGTGCTGCAAAGGTTCTAGAAAAAAAATTGTTACCCTTTTTGAGGGCTAATCCTGAAAAATGACACCCTGTTTAAGGGAAAACCATAAAAAAGAATTGTTTGAACTGGTCATTTTTATTTCTTTTATTTCTTTTCTGTAACTTGGGAAGTTTAGCAGGAAGCATATAGACTAAGCCTAGTTTAACGGATAGTTCAGTTTTAATAGATCATATCTTTTTCATTTCGCTGGGTGCTTATGTACTGCAATTTTAGCAAAGGAACCACATTTAAGGATCACACTGGGATCACAAATTTATACCACAAAGGGGCAAATGGATACCCTAATTAAGGAGTAAGAACCTCAAAAACCATACCCCATTCTGAAAAGAAAAATTACATATATAGCTAACATATGGGAGTTCCCCCCTCCAGCTCCCACTCCCGATTTGTACTAAAAAACAAAATAATCAACCCCTAAAATTAACCTGCGTAATACAGACATCCAGTTGAGATGAACAATAGGCTTTAGAATTTCTTCACAGAGGCCAAATCCAAATTTTTGTGTTTCACTTTCCCACCAATGCAGCAACACAGTTTCTTTAGAAAATAACTCCTGAACCCATTACATGTCGCACCCTGCAGCAATATCATTACTATCTTTGTAAGTGTGCACTAGGTACTGTAACAAAGAAAAACAAGTACTGGTTGGGTAACTGCCATCTTTGTTATGCCTGTTTACAAAAATGCAACAGTTATGAAAATGTTATCAAGAACCATCAAGGCTGCTTCTTTTTTTGTCCCAACATAAGAGCAATCCTTTCACTTGTGACACATGTATCACTTTCACTACAATGTTTCTCACCTCTCATCACTAAAATACACGGGAGCTACAAGACGCTGCTCTTGATATGAGTCAGACTTGCTCCTTGCACAGACAGCAGCTAAAATAATACAGTGGCATATCAAACTCAGGCCACAAAACATTTTGTCATTAAATACTCGCTGAAACTAATTAGGTGTTTAGCCTCCTGGTCTAACAACAAATATATAAAAAACAGGAAATAAAAATAAATTATAGGAAATAGCAGTGGCACATCCCCCCCTATGGGTGGCTCTTCATCCACTGTGTCCAGATTGAATGGGAATTTGGAAATGTTGGTTTTTGAGGAGAGGGGAAAACCAGAGTACCCAGAGAAAAACCTCTCGGAGCAAGGATGAACTCAACCCACATATGACGCCGGGTCCAGGAATCAAACCCAGGCCACATTGGTGGGAGGTGAGTGCAGTCACCACTGTGCCATTGTTGTTCCCCTTACCACCCCTGCTCATCCCTGACATTTGGGATATTTACCATTTTTACCAGGCAAGAGGTGAGGTGTGAAAAAGGACTTGAACAATTAAATACAGTTTGGTCTGAGATTGGGTTAGGATTACAAGCTCTGGGCCATACTCCCCCACCCAAAATTCCAAAAAGTGCATCCCAGAGGGTAAGCATTAAACAACACATAAGCCTAAACAAGTATATCCTAGTTTTAAAACTTGGCAAGCACAATTACCTCCCACACTGTTTTCTCCACCAATTATGGACTTGATTCCATCATATTTGAGATTTTTAGATTTTTCTGAAAATAAAATGAACAAATAACTAATCATAAAATTTTGATTAAAAAAAAAAACAGGCCAAACATTCCTCCCCATTTTAACCCCCCAGAATACAGAATGTGTTGCTCAGGTCTGGGTATTATTTTACCAGTGTCCATTAGGAGTTTGTAATTATGAAACTGCTGAGAAACCTATCAAATTCTCATTTGCCTGGTGTATGAAGCTACTAACATTTACATAACAAAATCAACATTAACACTTTCACTCCCAAGAGTGGCTAAAATCAAAATTCAAGACAAATCTAAAATTTCGTTTTGTAAAAAACTTAAATATAAATAGAATGATGCGAAAGTACTACTGGTGAGGTTTCAAATGAATGGTCACACCATAGGATTTCATCCACAGACTCAAAAGTTAGAATCACCACAATGTCAGCTTAACTGACTTTGGGAGTAAAAGGGTTGAGAGTTTTAGATCTAGACTCGTTTTGAAACTGAATTCTTCATCTCAGAGAATAGTGAAAATTTGAAATGAAAAACAAAACAAATCATTTCCGATAATGAACTATATTTCTGACTATACACCAGGGAAATAATTCAAGATTTATTAGTGCAGACATTGAAGGTGACAAAAAGGAAAAAAAGTGTGACATATACCTTGCTCTCTCAAAGACTTCACACCTGAACAATGATTAAGGTTAACTCAAACCAGACAAGACAAGACGAGCTTTTGGTAGCCTACACAGAAAAAGCTTAACCCTTTAAGTCCTAACAGTGACAAAAATGAAAATTTAATTTCTCCTTACATCATCACGACATGTTCAAACATTCAATTAATGAGAATAAAGGAGGTAATCACCAAGGGTGAGATGCCTTGATATTTAGACAAATTCTCCTTACTAGTTTTCCTAGAAATGTATGGAGAAGAGTAAGGAGAATATGCATTTTTATGTCAGGGCTTTGAATACCTAACTGTTTGCTGGTACCCATTTATATATCAATGAGGAGTTACGTCCCTTGTCCAAGAAAACAGTACTCCAAAGACTGGGTTTGATAAGCACCAATGTTCAGATTAAAATACACTTGATATAGTTATCTACTCTTTGAAAAAAAAACCCCATTTGGAATTACTAGCACGTCAGTGCACAAGTGTTGAATTTACACTACACTGAAAAATGACCCACACATTTCTTTCAAACAGATATGACTATGGCATGACATTAAAAAAATTGGGAAAACTGGAAGTTTGAAGAAGCACTAAGACTGAATGTCCAGTGAAAACTGAAAGTGTGGCAGGTGCTGCCAGGTTGGCTGAGCAAATATGGGATGACTTAAAGGTGACACTACCAATTGCTTGAAAATGAAAATTCCATAAAAACCACGTGAAAAACCCATGAGCTTATCTTTTATGGCCATGAAAACAGAGATTCTAGATTTCATGGTGTGTTTTGAGGTCATGATTTTTCCATGAAATGGTTTTCATGGACCATGAAAAATTTGTTAAGGCCCTGAAAATCCATTTCATGGGTCATGAAAATCTCTGAAGCAACAGATTTACTGATTTAATGACCCATGAAATTAAACACATTACAACTTGGCAGATTTCATGACCCATGAAAAGGTGTTCATTGTTTTCACGTGCCATGAAATCCCCATGAATGTAAAACCTCCCAATGAAAAACCCATGAATCTAGGTGATAACTATATTCCCTCTTACTAACATCCAAATAGATAGTGTCTGGCCTGACAAAGCCTTATTCAGGCCTAACTCTGGCCTGATTTAGTGAACTGAGACCTTAAACAAACGTAACAAAAGCCTAACATCGAATTTGTTAGGTTTACGAAGTCGAACCTTAAATTAGTAAGGTTTTATTAGGTTTAAAGTAAGGCTTAACATACCCTGACAAGGCGTCATTTTTTCAGGTCGATAGAGTATTGTTTACAGTGTGTTTCGGTAGCCTACAAAGCCTGACATTTTTTCCGTCTTCAAAATGATTAGGACTGACCAAACTATCTAGCCGGACAATAACCTTAAAAAGTACCAAATTGAAGCAGTCGAAGCATCATTATAACTTATCTTTTTAATACAAAACGTTAACAGACAGAACAGTCATGATCCAAAACTCACCACGATTTAGATTAATTGCAGTTTAATATCCGACTGATCCGGAATGATTTAGTGTTACCGGTTACATGGTCCGTTTTTGTGCCAACGGCTATCCGTTATGTAGGTGAGTTTGTCTCCTTTTTTCCATTCAGCAATTCCTTGATGCAGCTGTCAGTTAGCGGTATAAGCGACATCTTTATAGCCAGCTCCGCTTAGCGTAATCAAATTCAGTCTTTACGTCGCCTTCTCCGTTCGATTTAGTTCACTAATTCGATCCATGGCCAAAAATGAAGGCAGCTTGTTGTGCGTACATGACAATGCACTGAAAAATATTTTCCAAGTCTAAGCTTCTGAGCAGTTTCGGCGGATAAAGTGCTATTATTTCACATTTCGTGACAGGCGGGTAGGCACGTGTTGGAATTTCATTGCACAGATCCCTTGAGACAGCCGCGGCGTTAATCTAATTGGCCAACTTTTATAAAACAATTGTTTCTTATCCCGCGCGATCGCATTACAAAATTGACCTGAAATTCTCGACCGTTGATAATTTAGCTTAGAAGAGCGCGCGGACGGCTTTAGCGAGAAGAACTTATGCAGTTTTGGAAAAGGTTTTGATGTTTTGCTTTCCTGGAGCGAAGATCTGAACCCGTTTTGTAAACAACAGACGGACAGACTCCGAATATGCTGTGTAGCCACTTTCACAAGGATAATGTTCGCCACGATAAATTTAGGTTCTTTGAAGTGACTCCCGTACACTGTAAATGTGTTTGAGTCCATTTTTCCACAAGGGAACGAATACGGAAGAGCTGACCGCAAATACTGAGGTGAGCAAAGTGTCCTTAGCTTGAAAATTGTAATTACCGGGTGTAATTATCAGTGGCACACGATTATCTACATTTACTTCCCGAGGTCGACATTGATTGCAGTTACGTTTCCTTCGAACTCCGTACCATAAAAATAAAGTGTTGTAGTTCTTAGCTTTATATTACATTGTGTGCTACACTGTAGTTTAGCGTGTTACGCTACTGTT
Source organism: Siderastrea radians (assembly GCA_964017195.1). NCBI lineage: Eukaryota > Metazoa > Cnidaria > Anthozoa > Scleractinia > Rhizangiidae > Siderastrea > Siderastrea radians. The sequence continues at coordinate 87,007 of CAXHKT010000464.1, forward strand.
GCAATTTTATCGTGTACAAAGGTTACAAAATAAACTTAACATGTTTTACATACAATAGTGATTCCTTCCTGGGAGATGTTAGTATATAGGCTAGCAACGTCCATGGACACAAGCATTGTGTCTTTTTCGACCTTTGTTTTCTCTATAGAGTTCAAGAAATCTGTTGTGTCTTTAATATATGATTTCTGTACTTTAGCAATAGGCTGAAGGAGGTAGTCAACAAATGATGAGATTTGTTCTGTTGGGCTATCACAGCCGGATATAATCGGTCTCCCAACTGGGTTCGGTTTGTGAATCTTTGTAAGGGTATAGAAAACTGGAATTCGTGGCGGATTTGGTGTTAGGGTAGCCATTTTTTTGTCATTTCATATATACCTACCTGTGTCTTGATATGAAATATCAACAAATGGCCCAGGAATATGGTAAGTTTTTGTTTTTCAATAAGTCACGTTTTTTTCATGTTCTTTTCATGGTGTATGTTCCCCCACCCCATGAAATTAATTTCCATGAAAGTGAGTGAATAAGGTTGATTTTCATGGTTCTTTAAAATGCCATGAAAAGGGACTGAAACTACTGCAGATATTTTAATGACCCATGAATATTTCCATATTAATGCAAAAACCATGCTTTTTTCATGAGCCATGAAATCCCAGGGTCACCATTAAATTTGAGGTAATGGGATTTCATCACCATGAATTGACAACATCAAACCCCATAAAAATATCATGGTATAATCATGGGAATTTCATTGTTTGCTCCACAGCTTTACAGTTTCATGGGCCCTGAAACAGCAAATATTAAGAGGATTTTCATGTGGTTTTCACATGTTTTTCAGGGGGAAAATCCCATGAAAATGCCATTAATCTTGGCCATGAAAATCCTCTAAAAAATCACTGAAAATCCTGTGACATTGCCATGAAAAAAATCACCAGATTTTTATGGGTTTTTATTTAGTAGTGTGAGTTGCTTATGAAAAAACCAAGTGGTATAAGTAGAAAGGGCCTCATGTCATCATGAAATGTTTGTTAAATGTACATCCGAAATGCCTGATTTCAAATGTGATCTTTCTTCATTACATAAAAAGAATCTGATATTTAAAAAAAAGATACGAGAAATCCACGACCACAGCTTAACAAGCTTGTAATTGCCTGTAATTCTCGCAATGTCTTGCACCTGTAAATTGAAAAAAAAAATTGCAAAAAGAAAAACAGAAATGGTCAGTTTTTCTTGACAAGATTGGTGCTCCTTTTGAAGTGCCATCACACAATAATTTTGTGTTGGAGAACCACATAAACAATTTGTTACATGTCAAAAAAGTTGTTTTGTGTCAAACCTCATATTAAATCTCACCTGTTGATGTTCAATTCCATATCCAGCAAATGCCCTTCTCTTCATTTTCAATGAAATGTCTTCTTCCTGTGCAGACTCTGCAGGCTGATAGGAGAACAGGAAGAAGATAGTTTTTAAACGTTGTTAAAAGTGAAGAACAACTACTAAAAATAAAACTAACCTGTTGAACTGCCAACCAACAGTTGGTGAACAGTCAATATTTGGCTGTTCACCCAAACAGTTGGGTGACAAAACAATCTACTGATGTCTGACACCCACAGTCAGATTGCAAAGCCAAGTGTCTGGAAAAAGTTCTTTCCTTTCCCGAGCATCAGTAATCAGTTGGTCATCCATTGGTGACAAGTAGTAATCTATGACACATGTGTATGTGAACTACAGATGAATATTTAACATAATTATGGAAGACCCTCGCAGTTACGTATCCAACATAAGCAGTTGCAAAGGGAAAGCTTGAAAAATGCAGGCTTGAACAGGATTCGAACACGACTCTGTAACACTGGTGCAGTGCTAGACTTTCAATATGGTGTCAGCTTTGATTTTTGCAACACTTTCATAGCCAAGATCAAAACAATTATTTTAAAGTGGTACTATGATCAAAAAATCACTTTTATTTTTTCTTCGGATTTCGAAACTATGTTTGTTAAACACTCCCCAAGCGAAATTATAAGCCTTAATTTTGAGACGAAGACCGTTAATTTAAACTGCAATTTTCCGTTTTAATGGTCCGCCATTATTACACCAGAAAGGATACAATGACGTCATACACTCAAGAGCTGTAGAATGTAGTGTGTGAACGCGGCTTACAAATAACACGAGTTTGAGAGTGTGAAAGCTCAAAACTCCCATGCTGCATACTAAATAAGGCACTTTCACACACACTGCATTCTAAAGCCCGTGAGTGAATGATGTCGTTCTGTCCTTTCTGGTGTAATAATGGCGGACTATTAAATCGGAAAATTGCAGTTTAAATAAACAGCCTTCTTCTCAAAATTAAGGCTTAAAATTTCGCTTGGGGAGTGTTTAGTAAACAAAGTTTCGAAATCCGAAGAAAAAATAAGTGATTTTTTGATCATAGTACCACTTTAAGTGGTAAATAATGTAACGGAAATGTTGCTTCCTCTTAGGTCAATAAACATCAAAAGATAAAGATTTGCAGGCTTGACTGACCTTTTGCGAACATTCCAATAGATGTTTCCCACAACCCCAGGTGAGATGGGAGCTTGGAGACCAAGCCTGCAACAGATACAAATATATGGCCAACCAAAATTAAAATTATACCAAAAGAAAAACTTTTGAAACAAGAAAAGGCCCAGGGGTATTAGACTTGACTGTCATCTCCCACAGGTACCCCAACCCCAGGGTTAAAAAATGTTGGCATCACTGAAGATACAAACCCATGTGAGGAATTTAACTTACTGCACAGGTGTTTTATGTAAGACACGTACAGCTATCACAATGTTAACAGCGGTTAGTCTATGATGAACAAGATCAGATTGGTGACTTTCAAGGTTCCCTAGCATCTTTGTCCTTGCTCTCGTTGGAGGGATTTTGATGCCAATGAATCTCTAGTAATTTTCTACACCGGCTTTCATGAAAATTTGGCAAATCAACCCTAACTGACTGAAGGTAATGGTTATATTTACTGAAAGTTTGTGACAAGTACTTGTTTTGCCGAGTGAAAACCGAAAGTCTGGGATTACTATCTCACAAAAAAAATAAAAAATAAAAAATAATTAAAAAACAACAACAAGAAGACGAAGAACACGAAAAAAGTGGGTATTACTAGACTTAGTCATCGCCATATTGGTGAAGGCTGCCTAAAAAGTGCAAAGAATTCTACAATAATTGTCCTACTCACAACGGATATTCTTTCAAAAATTGTACAATCCTGTATGTGTCCTGCAAAATAATAAGAAGTTTATAATAAATGATGCATTTTAACCCTTTCACTCCCAAGAGTGCATAACATTGAAATTCAAGACAAATTCCAAATTTCATTTTGTAAAATACATAAATATAAATATTGCCGTGTGAAAGTACTGCTAAAGAGGTTTCACTTGAATGGTTAAACCATAGGATTTCATCCACAGACCCAAAAGTTAGAACCACTTTAAATGTCTCCATAACTGACTCTGGGAGTAAAAGGGTCAACAAGCATGTATAGTGAGAAGCTTGGTAGGGTCCCTCTCTGTGCAACATTTCCCTGCAAAATGTCTGTTCAGAATCTGAGTGCAAGGACCGGAACAGGCCAACATTTCACCTACCTGAAGGGGATATTGTGAGCAGGTGATTTTCTTGAGTGGGGTGCCATGAGAATAAGGAAACATCTATTCCTGAAGCTGCAAAAACATAACAAAATACACAAGGTGCACACCTACAGTTAAATAACTCACACATAGGTTTAACACAAGATGTCAACAACCAAAGAAAAGAAGTAAGATCTTACGCTGCACACTTCTTTCTATAAATGAAGGTTCTGTTTCATATCCCACTCCATAAACTGGGGAAGCTAAAGAACAATGGGAAAGAAACAATAATTTAAAATTTTTGTCATGTATACAAATTATGGTTTAGTGGTTTAAAGGCAGCTACTGGTACAGTTCTGGCCCAGGTTTTAGTTCTGATTATGGCTAGCCCAGGAATAAAAGTTGACAAATTGATGCGGGGGTTTTCCAAATATTTTAAGGTATTTTTCACAAATCAAACACCAATTCATTAAAACATGAGAGATAACAGTACACGTAAATCCTCATGAATAATTTCCTAATAGTATTTAAGCCACTTATTTTGGCTAGAATTGACATCTTCTCTTCAGAGATTATTGCAATCCCTAGGAACATTATCAGTGCTCCTACATGGGTCGTAGGTCACCACGAGAGTGGAGCCCTATACTCACAAAATGGGTAACTCCACGAAAGTCACTGTGAATAATCAAGGCAGGTACATGTCACATGAAAAGAACAACATTGCATGCATAGGGCAATCTGATGGTACATGTGACATTGTTATGTTTTCAAACCAGTCACCTGAAAGGTGAAACTGTGACTCACATTCTACATGTTTTCTTTATCTATCTTTTTTCTTTCTTCAGTTTTCCTCCTTTAGTTCTTTGCCTCATTTTTTTGTTGGCGAATTGGTCTATTTGCTTTTTTTTGCTTTATTTCTTGTTTTGTTAGTTAGTTTTACAGAGCATAGTAAAAACTGTTAATTTGTAATGATTGTTTTGAAGCCAAAAAGTGTTTTCATTACAACAATACTTTACAAATAGACCTGCATGTCCTTTTATTGTTGACAAATTGTTTTGTGATCTCACCTACTGAAGCATGTTGAATGTCGTAGAGCTGCACAATGGGACTTTCTTTGCCAAGTGTTGCTAATAAACCAGATCTTGTTGGGCTCCATGCAATGGCTGTCACAGAGGACATAGCCTGAGTCATAGTCATCAACTAAACAGTGTCAAGGTCTTCATATTCACATAACATGCTACCACGCCTGAATTAACAAAGTGCTTCCTTGTCTTCGCCATCATCATCATCATCATCATCATCATCATCATCATCATCATTATTATAAAAAACTTTGAGAGAGATGTTTGTTCTTCTTATTATTAAGCCTGCATTGCTGCCGTTTTTGTTGGGAAGTGTGTGAGCGAGCAAGCAGCAAAGCCACGAAAATGAGTGGCGAAGCCACGAGAAAAAACGCCTGCTCGGATTTGCGGCCTTTTTGATTTCCCCCACTTCATCACATTATTACTTGATTTGACAGCCTGTTGACAGCTTTTGTGGATCCAATTAACCCAACTAATCAGAGGCCAGATCATTACGTGAAACATGTCGGTTTCAAAAGTTGGCGTCAAAGTGTCAGCTGGAATGTGGGGCTGGAAATCAAAACAAATAATCCATGTGGTTTTCAATGGCGGTGAAGGGCAATATGCTGAAAAAGCCTGCCAAGGGAGGAAAGCTTTCCAATTTTTAACAGACAACAAAAAGTATCAATGATAATTGCAGATTGTCCTGTTGTCCATTGAAGATATAAATACAGTGAATTTCAGAAAACATTGTAGATGAGTTTCTACCCAAACAATTCCCAACATCTCCAAGCACGAACATGGATGTCAAGATCTGACTATGAACAAAGATGGAACTGAAAAAAGACAGATCAGACATGTCAACTAATTGAGTACAGCGTGTATGCCATTCCTGTGGAAGAAAAATATGGAATGCATTTGAGCTTTAATACTTCATCTAGTAATCGAATCTGGAGGAAAACCGTCGTGATCAAAGTTGATGATAATTCAGGCAGTTCAAGCAGCTCTTGCCAATGACCGTTTCCTCACCACATTGAAGTCCTCAAGTGAGAAAAGGACACATAATATCTGGAGAAAGCACAGCAGCGAAGAAATCACTCAGTATCAATGAAGTGCAGAGCTATGTGAACAAGAAGAACAAGCCGTCCTCTAAGACGAACCATCTCTTTGTCGAATATTCAGGCTCGTGTAAGACTCTAGACAATGTTTCCTCTGCCATTTTGATTTTCATTTCGTGGAATAGATCTGTTGTGTTCCTTGGAGTTGTCCCTTGGGAGATGACCAGAACATTTGATTGACGTGTAAACATTTTGTTCCAATCAGAATGGCCCCACCAGTGAACAGACTACTCAAAAAGGCAGCGAATCCGGGCAGGAGGTTTTTCATTCCTTCTTCCCCATTCCCCGCTTGTCCCCCCATTCCCCCCTCCTCCCCAATTCCCGCTCGCCACTCTTTTGGGGCTTCCCAACAAAACCACCAGCTATGCAGCCAGGCTACTTATTACTTAGAGGATACTGGCTTCTCAAAATTCCTGTCATCCCAGATGCACACAATGCCAGGGGGACCCTAAAAAAAAGGACATAATTTTTGTCCATAACTAATATGAATACAATTAAAAACTGCAAAAACTCAATGCAATACAATGTGACTTTTTTTCTCTGATAACCTCAAAAAATGAAGCAATTCTGTGTTCAACATGAGGATCAACACAAACACCATAGACTGCTTTGGTAACAGCTGCATTATGGGGACGTGTTGTTTCTGCAATAAGAAGAGATTTTCATGCTTCTAAATAAATTTACAATAAATTATTAAGGTTTAAGTACACTGTAAAGTTTGGTATAATTAGTCTGAGTACAAGAATAATCATTTCTTGAATCTTAAAACACGTGAATGCCCTGTACCTCTGACTTAAGAATTATTATTTCATTATTAAACATGATTTCAGTATTCTCAAACCTCCACTTATAAAAATTTATCAGCATTTATTTGTACAGAGATAGACCCATTTGATATATACCTATATACCTAAATACAGTCTTCCGGAATAAATGAGGGAACTAGTGAATTGGTAAAGAATAACGAAAGGAAAGCAGAGAACATAACAGGCAATTCGAACAATTAAATCAAATCAAATCACTAACCTCTAATATCAAAGACTCTTAGAAACTTTTGTGCCTGTCCACAGATTAACAAGTTGTGATCATAGGGCGACCAGGCTATAGAAAGAGTTGGGTCTGACGTAGCTGAGCCAAACAAACAATAAACAAAATAATCCTGTATTAATTCAGATTTGAATACAGCCTCTTAAAACATAACCAAGCCCCAGCTTTCCCATCTAATTATCACTACATGTAGATGCTCTTGACATTACTTATCCTTGCAGAACATACACTGTGCATATAGGAGGTGTGTCCCATACGAACCTAGTAAATGTGACCTACAATTTTTAACATAAGGGTGGGAGTACTTTTGCATTTTTTAGGGAGGAAAGAGGAAATATCATTTTTAATTAAAGTTCCCCCCCCCCCCCTTTCACACTGTTGCTTTTCTCCTACAGTGGGTGTTCCTGTGGATCAGCATTGTTTGGAGTGAGGCCAGCTGAGGCCAAACTGTTCTGACTAGATGAAAATGAAATAGTAACATCTACTGATAATTTATGTCCAAGTGCTTTCAATAAGCACCGACGGCCGACGAAAAGCGTCGGCTATTTCGCTCAGAAAAGTCGGCTACTTTTTGCCCTAAATTAAAGTAATTAAAGGAAGATTGTTTCAAACCCCTAATTACTACAGTCGGTTACTCTATTCAGATGAGCTGCCTACTTCAAATTTTATTGAAACCCCTTATGTCCAAAGGACTTTCGTTGAAATGTTGGAGCATCTAACAGTGTGCAGAAGGTCAAGGGTTTGACTCCCTCCTGGAACTCTGGTCTTCCTTTGTAGTCCTAAGTGGGGGGTGTGAAGGTGTAGTGGTTACTGCATTGGACTTTAGATTGGGTGGCCAGTGGTTAGAGGCCTGGCCCGCGGGGCCTGGTCCCTGACATCTTGTGTTTCCTTAGCCAGGAAACTTTTACTACACACTCTCCCTCGACTTCACCCAGATGATAAATGGGTACCGGCGACAAACTGCCGCGGGTAATCCTGCGATGGAATGGCATCCCATCCGGTGAGGGAGGTAGCAATACTCTCATTTACTTCATGCTACAGAAGCCTGGTTGAGCACCCACCTCATGAGCCTCCTGTGGTTTGAGTGTGACTTTATCTATGCTCTTGACATCCTTATTACCCCGCCGTCAGGACGGGGTCTAGTAGTACCCATTTTTTACCCCGCCGTCAGGACGGGGTCTAGTAATACCCTTTTTTTTTATTACCCCGCCGTCAGGACGGGGTCTAGTAATACCCGTTTTTTTTATTATTTTCCATTTTTTTGGTGGTCACTTGCCCCAGACCTCCGGTTTTTGCTCGGTCAAACATACTCGTCGCGTCTTTCGCTACACAGGCTAGAGCTTGTATCTCGAGTGACCATAATATCTTTTACTCCCCGAGGGGAGGGAGGGAACGGCGGGGTAATGCCCCTGGGGCTTTTCTTGTTTTCCATTTTTTTGGTGGTCACTTGCCCCAGACCTCCGGTTTCTGCTCGGCCAAACAGACTTGTCACGTCTTCAGTTACACAGGCTAGAGCTTGTATCTTGAGTGACCATAATATCTTTTACATCCCGAGGGGAGGGGAGAACGGCGGGGCAATGCCCCTGGGGCTTTTCTTGTTTTCATTGTGCTTTACTTATTTCAATAAGAAATTCCACATTTCTTTTTTTCATCATCATACAGGGTGCTTTCAACACCACTTATCCCAGCAGTGTTTTTGCTAGTAATGATGACCAGACTTTCCATGCCAAAAGTGAGTGAGGGGGATGCAAGGAAGGGGCATGCACCCCAGAAAATATTTAAAATGAGACTCTAAGAATTGTCATTTCTGATATTTCTCATACCAAAAAAGTCCTTCCCAACTTTGTCTTTTCAACATTTAATAATCTCCTCTACTTCTCATTCGCAATCAGCTAATGTATTTATTGATATGTTAACAAATAATTTTAATCATTGAAGTGAAACTACCGGAACTTGCATGACCAATAACCAGATGTTATGTCCCACATCCCACCTCAAAATAAAACCCTGTGAGGGACAGGTGTCACACCTGAACCTAGGAAAAATAAACTGATAACAGAAAAGAATCTTACAGATTTCTGCAAGAGGCCTGTTTGCCATGGCTGATGGATCTGACTGAAAGCCTGTGCCCACCGTGACAGGAGATTGTTTACCACCAGGCACTCCAGAATGTCTAGAAATTACAAATTAAATTTAAAGGAACTATGTCAGTAATGTCTAGTGTCATTTTGAAAATTGAATAAATATTCATCAATTGAAGCCTAAAAATAACAGTTAAGGTTTGTTAAAAATAGCCATTCGAGTATGCAGAAACTATTAATTATTGTCTTTGGCTATGGATGGTCAAATGGGAAGTAGATTCCAACTTGAAAAAGTCTAGCTAACATTAACAATTTCAAGTTCTTCTCTTGCATCTTAAGCTTTATTCTTCCTTGAAACATTCAGTCTGCTTGATTTTGTCCTGTTGGCGGTAAATGCATGATGTACACAGACTGAAATAAACATAGGCACGCAATGCGCACAGAGCCAATGACGTCTTTTTTCACAATGTGGTGAAATTTATCCAGACAACCTATGGGTTTTTATACCTCCGGTAATTCCCACACTAACCCCTCAGCCCCCACTATAAAACCTGGTAATGATCGAGCAGCGTGACACCGTAACAGTTAATTGTAGCACGACATCAAAATTATGTATTTGTAAATTTCCCACAGTACAAAGTTATTTTTAGCCCACGTTTCATTTTGGGTCTCAACCTACAGCGGAATAAATTTCATTTGCTTTGCCTTGGAACAGTACGAAAATGTTCAAATTCAGCTTGCTCTTACAAAACCTGCTCCCTTTCCACTAGATCCAGCAGGTCTTTATTAGAATGCTTTGTCAAATATTTGTTGTTGTTAATCTTTCGGTCAGTTCGAGATGTTTTAAGTGTTGCATTACATTCCTAAGGTTCAAATTACAGCTGTCAACTATGCAAATTTGCTCAACATATGCTTTCCACTTTGAGCCATGAATAACCCCGAAATAACATTTGGTATCTTGTAAAGATTTTACTCTAATTCCTTGATCACCACTGTAACTTGGATTTTAATACTACAGTAGTTTCGTTCAAGTTTTTCAGTTTTAAGAATAGCTAGCAACAAGCCGCGCAATTTCCGATTTTAGTTTGAAATGATTTCATGTTTTGTAACACGCACGCAAAAATGACACGGCAAATTTTAGATTTGCCATTACCGAGAGATAACCCCGAAGAATTTTATGCTGTTTTACTCTAGTCTTTTCACTACCGTTATAAACTTGGGTTTAGACATTGTTTCTTTCACTGTTAATAAGGGTTCTAAGTAGCGTTAATTCCACATTCTGTTCATACAACGTCTCAAATTGGCAACTCCGTCTTGTGTTTGCTGCAGTGGAAATTTGTACTTCGGCTAAGTAAACACAGGACTACAACGCGAATAAAATCCTGCCAGACCTCACGTACACAAAACAGGCATTTGAAGTAGATCTACACTCGCGAATGCAAAACACTTCAAAGCTTGGGGGTCTTACTCCCATAGTATTAGCTGTATGGATATGTGCCGCTGTTGAGGCAAGAGCTCGGTTTCAGTGTCCAGGTGGCAGAACCCTCCCAACATCTCAAAGTGACGTCCACTTTAGCCAATGACTTTTAGCCAATGACGTCACATTAGTGACATCATTGGCTAAAAATGCTAAAATAAATAATGTTCTGAATGAACTGCAAAAACATCTCCATGTCAGCCACAGAACATTACTTCACTGATGACCTTTTAAAAAGGTTTTTGAATTGGAAGAGGCAGCGGAAGTGTTTGTTTTAATTAGCAGGTATAAATGGCACAGACCATTACTATCGTAACTTAACAAAAAACTTGATCAATTGGCTGTTTAGAAAACAACTCCCTTTATTTTGTTATCCTACCTTTTCTCTTGATTCCAGCTGTCACTCACACCTGATTACAGGAGAAACCACACTCATCTAAATTTCACAAACTACATTGTACAAAGCTGTAACAGTGTTACAGGACTGGAGTTACTACAAACATTTATTTGAAGTTTACTTATAACCATAGCTTAAAATAAGCAATAAAAAAAAACTCTTTAAACAGTAGAGTAACATTTTTCAAAAAATATGTCAGGAAGGAATACTTTTTAGTAGATGATGGTTTAAACTCTTTGAAAGTGTATGGGAGTCAACAGTCAATGAGAGAGAGCATGGTAGTTAAGTAGTCAAACAAAAGAAGAGATTGACTAAAAAAGAGAGTTTTCAGAAGTTCCATTAATAAAAAAATAATGTTCCAACGGATTCAGACCTTAAAAGAAAGTCTAAGAGAAACACCAAGAGGCTGAAGAGTGCATGAGAGATTGAAAACAAGCAAAATGCTTCCAGATTATCAATGTACATTTTAAGGTTGATAAAACATGTTTACTCACTGAGTTGAACATTTATGTCCCACACAAGAAGAGAAACATCACTTCTAGCTTTATCCAGTCCAGCTGCCAGCTTTAAAAAAATACAAATGACAGCTTACAGATAGTGGACCTGAGGGCAATCAACTCTCCATGAGGAAAGTGGACTTTGTTATTAAACAATCAATAAATGAAGGTCGCACACATTAGCCACAGTGGGCCAGAAGGCTGGAGCTCAATCCAGTTTCTGTAGCATGAAGCAACTGAAAGTATTGCTACCCCCCCCCCAGCCCCCCGCTCCTGCATGGGATGCTAGTCCATTCAGGTTTACCTCCAGCAGTACTGTATGTGGCCAGTACTCATTTACACACTTGGGTGGAGAGAGACAATGTGAAGTAACATTTCTCACAAAAGGAAACGACACAATGGCAGGGACGGGACCTCAAGCCACTGACCTTCAGATCTCAAGTCCAACCCACTAACCACTACATTACTGCACCCACAATAAATATTAAGATGGAATCCATCAGGAAATTGAGTAATCAGTGGACAAAAATCTTGTACCAGAATAATTTAAAGTATATCGCATTCCTTTTTATACTTTTTAAGAGCTATAGACATAATTAGTTATCTGTCATAACACTAAAGACAATTTCTTATGGGAGCCAGTGAAATTCAAATTCAAATTTCACAGGTAAAATAGACATTAAATTTTTATGCGCAAGATTTCATTTTGCGAAATTTGAAATTTATTTTCTCGGGCTCCCATAAGAAATTGTCTTTGGGGTTATTACAGATAACAAGTTACATCTATAGCTCTCAAAAAATGTAAAAAAGAATGCGATATGCCTTAAATTATTCTGATACAAGATTTTTGTCCACTGAAAATTAAAATTATTCAGTTTCCTAATGGATTCCGTCTCAAATATTTAACAAACAAACAAACAAAAAAACAGATAATTGCATTAAAAATTTCATTGGACTTACCAAATTGTTTTCCACTGGATTCCATGCGAGGCTATTACATTGCCGTAAATGCCTAGGAACTTGTAATTTGAAATTATCATCAAATTGCGGTAAATCGTTTAGGGGATAATTGATATATTAATTATACATCAGTACATGCCAATATGTAGGTGAAAAGCCTACTGCTTTACTTCTCTGTTTTCAAGAATCACCAAGTGTTATCTCGGAAAATTATATTGTGACGCAAAATGAAATTGTCGTGGTGTCATACTGACGCAAAAAAAAGGTTACCTCACATAGAAGTACTTACAAAGTAGCAGGTATTTGGCAATAAATAAAAGTAAAAAAGCGCGCTTACGAGTACTTTTTGTGTCAAGCGTTCCACACAATTCCGAGAGAGACTAGAGCCCCCATTTCGACGTTTTGCAAACGTTGCTTGAGCCATCGACGTTTTTCACGGTTCGGTTGTTCTTCTTTGTAAAATTAAAGTGAAATGACAACAAAAGCTATCATTTTTTATCGAAAAGAGAATGGCCGTTGAACTTCCTGAGAACGATGAAGAAGGACCAGACGTCTCCTATTTCCTTCCACCCGCGGAAAAGGGACGTCTGCGAAACGGCGTCGCTAATCGTGTTCCAGTATCCTGCTGTTCGGGTTTTAAATTTCGCATAAATTATGATAACACAGTTTTGGTTTCTGTGCCAGAATCGTTTCCCTCTGATCGCTCCATGATCGGAGGTCGAACAGGACTAAGAGGAGGAATCTGAATTTTTCTCACAGAAGCATTGCGAACGGCTTTCGCAGGAGTTGACGTAGCCAGCGAACTGAGATCGTTCGACGAACGATCTACCGACTCCTCCAAAAGAATTCGCTTCTCGGGAGAAGCCGAAGTTCCTACGCTGTCCTTTCCTAGTGTCTCGATCTTTTTTTTTTTTTACTGTAAGTCCTGCCTTGAAAGCTTTGGAACTATAATCGCTAAAAAGTTCGTCCTCGATTCTTCTCACGTTGGCGTAAAGACCTCTCCGCTTTCGCAACTTTCCCACGCACGATCTACAAATATATGGCGATGTTTCGTGTACGATGAACTGAAGAGAAAGGATTTCTTCCTGAACTTTAAATTCACTGCGACTTTTCACAAGGTTTCTGTCGTTGTTTTTCAGAATAGTCGAGAAACACAACACACAATCGGACATGTTTTGATGAATGGAAAACCCCGCTAAATGTAGATCGCATACATTATCTCGAGCATTTCCCGACGATAGCCAATCAGAGTTGTTTCTAACAGTGGCTATTGTCAAGCAACCAATAAAAGCACTTTCCACGAATTCCTGAAAAACAGCAGGATACTGGAACACGATTAGCGACACCGTTTCGCAGACGTCCCTTTTCCGCGGGTGGAAGGAAATAGGAGACGTCTGTACGCAGGCTAGACCAGAGAAGGATGGTGAAAGATCGGATGAGAGTTCGATAAGTATCACCACAAGTCAACTTCACAAGCCAACAGCTTCAGCAACTACCACAACTGTTTATGACCCAGACTATTTTAAAATGACCCAATTTAAAATGACATGTGGAACATATGACCCACTTTGATGAATCTGTAGATTGAACACTGATCACCTTATCACAAAACTGCATTAAACATTTGTATAGCACTTGCCAGCTAACACAGCTACTTAATAAAGTTATTTATCTATACAGAATCTTCATAGGAACTCTGATTAAACCTACAAATAGGTAAAGGAAAGAAAAAGCGTTCTTCTAAGTAAACATATTCTTACCAAATTCTCTAGCAATTCCAAAGTTTGACATATTGTTTTCACTTCCAATACTAAAAAATAACAGAATGAGTACAGAGGTTACTGAGTGGAAAAGTTACATTGTATTTTCAGTCAGCTAATACAGCTGCTTATGTTATATGTCAAGATCAAAAAGGCATGATACCAATACTATTATGCAACAAGACTGTCAACTGCAAACA
>CAXHKT010000464.1:101400-144778 GCA_964017195.1 Siderastrea radians
GTCACCCACATTGCACTATTTAAAGAGAAGAATATTCCTCACCATGTGATGAGAACTCTGCCATTTCCCTGCCCAACAGCTAGTAAATTTTCAGGTTCAGACTTTGGGTACCACGCAACACACTAAATGAGACAAGACAAACAGATGTATATGTTAACAGGCTTAATCCTTTAAGCCCCAGTAGTAACAAGCATCTAATTTCTCCTTACAGCATCACTACTTGATCAAACATACAGGTCATGAGAATAAAGAAAATGATCACCAGTGTTCAAATGTTGTGGTTTTTAATCAAATTCTCCCAACTAGTAACATAAGAAATATAAGGAGAATACTGAGGAGAATATGGACCTTAATATTGGGCCTTAAGGGGTTAAAATGCTGCAAGATACAGATACTATCATGGATCACTAGGTTGGAAATGGATTAGAATGTGAACACATGTAGCCACCTTTTTCAAGTGCTAGAGTTTTGTCTTGCAAACTCATTAAAAAAACTTACTATGGTTTGCTCTCCTTTTGGAATTTTACTTTATATCGTTTCCTTGGTGTTCTAGGAGCATTTTGTGTACAAATGATAGTACCTATCATAACTTAACCGTTTAAGTCCCAGTATCAACATGCATGTTCTCCTTACTGTTCTCCATATACTTCTTATGGTCCTAGTTGGGAGAATTTGTTTACACATCAAGACAACTCATCTTTGGTGATCATTTCCTTAATTCTCATGACCTGTATGTTTGATCAAGTAGGGATACTGTAAGGAGAAATTAGATGCTTGTCACTATTGGGGCTTAACGGGTTAAGCACAGTTTTTAGGAAAATGCCAGCAAAACTGTTACACAATCCCATCAGACAGCTACTTTGTACTTACTTTCAGGTTTTGTATATCAGTCAAAACAGACACTAAAGAGGCGTATGTTTCATCAGAAAGTTGAATCACTGAAAAATAATGAAAACGCTTTGCAATCATGTAATAGCCAAAAAATTCCATTCCATGATTCACTAATAACACACGTAAGACCCACCTCAGCTAACTGTGCAGAGACAAAAACAGTGCTTTGCCCCCTTAAAAAATGAGTAGGGGAGCTCAAAACAAATCAAAATTATGACTGCCATGTGACATGTGATATCACATGTATGTAGACTGTTTGATTATTGGAAGTTACTTACTCAGCTTCAATTTTGGCAGCGAGTTCCAAATGTGTCAGAGTTACCATTTTAGAGGTGCTGTATCAGGTGATGGCATAATTTTGATTAAGTTTAAAAATATTATTAGCTCCAAGGTCTTTGCTCTTTTCTTAAGTCCGTAAAAGAGAAACTAGGTTCTCTAAACTTATTCTTGGTTGACAAAGGATCAGAATTACTGGTATCTACAATTGCTGAGGTAAGTGATTATTGCACATGTTTCATGTAGCTATTCTAAATAATACAGCAAGAAATGCTGTGTTCTTGCAGGTTAGGTAAGCTTTACTTTATAAAAAGTAATAACTTCATGGTGATACCACTTTCCCTCACAAACCAAATGTCTGGCAGTGAAAGTAGAGTCACACTGTCACTTGGCCACAATTGGAATCCATGGCTGGTTCATTAAACTCCTGTTTCTGTGGCTCAAAGAGAATTAACTAGGAGTATTTCTAGCCCATTGAAGAGCTGCTATTGAAACCTTTAACAAGTTTTTTTAATTCAGCACCAGTTCCAATTTATACACCAGTGTGGGGCAAAATTGCATGCATTTCAATTTCTTAACTCATCCATAAATGGGTGTATGACCATCAGTAATTTTTATAGATGCACATGGTTTGTAAAATGACTACTCCTCTCTCAGACTTAACACTGATGGGTGCATTATTTTACACTGTACCTTGGCTTCGTATGCCAGCTGTTTTTGGAAGACTTTCCTGTAAATAACAGTTAAAAGAAGTTAGAAATCGAACACTGTGAGAGCAGAGGTTCATACCCCTAAACCCAAGCAAAATAAGGACACTTCCTGGTCTACTCTTTCACCAGATTGAAAGTTCATAAATGATAAGTTGGTGAAGAATGATCGTCTGGGTGAGAGTAGTCCCAAGAAATTTATGACTGTTTGTGATGACATTTACCAATGTTTTGACAACTTGATTGGAAGTCATCATCAGAGTCAAAGCTTGACTCTGATGATGACTTCTGCTTTGGTTGACAAAAAGTCAGTCAATGTCATCACAAACAGTCCTTCTTAGGATTACACCTGGATAAAGATACTTCACCTACTTATGATGTAACTCTTGAATTCAAACCATCTACAGTGAACATTCATAGATAACAATAGCTTGTTATCCACTTGCCAACTTGGTTTTAATTAATAACAGTGACACTTGAAAGTTATTTCTGCTACTGGACTTCTATGGGAGTCATATAAGCAAATGCAGTTTTTCATTATTCCCCATGCAGCAAAATGTGGGGAAGCTGCTGTTAAAAAAAGCGAAGAAGCACATTTCTCCATGAATAATTAATACTAGTATGTATAAAAGTTCATAAAGCACCACTGATTATCTAAGGAGTTGTAACTATAATCATAGTATTGTGTTTCATGGTGTTCCTGTTTGAACTGAAGTAGTTTTCATTTCCCGAAAATTTGGTTATCTGGATTGTCTATTTGTAATAATGACTACTAGATCTGGGAAAGTTTACCGCAAATAGCAAGATAAATAAACAAACAAACATGACCATTCAAAAAGAACTGTTGTTGTTGTTATTGACATATAATCCCTTCAGGGTATTTGCAGGCTCGATCTCCAGCCATTTGGTGTGCCTGCGTTCCTTCACGGAGGATCCTTGTTGGGAGGAGGATGAAACCAGACTCCCTCAAACGGCTGGAAATCAAGCCTAGGGTATTTGTAAGGCTGCAAAATTCAGCATGAGAGTTTTTTGGTTTCATTTTTGGTTCAGGGGAGTTTTGGAGTTTCCTGTCAAGTCAGAGAGATTTTTCCAGTGTAAATTAATGTCCCAATTCACACCTCCCAGTCATTTAAAATCCACAATATCCTTCCCTCCCCCCCTGGGGGTCGCACTGGTGGAAGCAACAATGAAAAGTGAAAGTTTCAGAGACACTCTAAGAGGATATGTTCTTTGTGGTATTCTGCATCAATTTTTTGATGTTGTACTCCAGTTTTTGCCATTTTCACATGGTATTACAGTACTTCCGGGTTAGGCTCTATCACCCTAACTTCCAACAAGCAACTTGAACAAACAAGTAGCAACAGCACTTAATGAAATATTTGCAAATAGATGACTACCATCGAAGAAATACCAACGTTAGCGGCATTTAGGCCTTGAGAGTTCGGGACACAAGGCATTTTTAAATGGGCACAAGTGACATGGGAGACCACCCCTTTACCCTGTATGAGTTGTGCAGAATTCTGCAACACTTCCCCATTTTGTTCCCCGTTGTGTTCTGTCTTGACACGTCGGGAAATTAACATAATAAACAAAATAAAGTTAAAAACTGTAAATGTAAATGACTTAATGTTAAAAACAGTTGCTCTACAAGACAATCCGTTTCTAAGTGTTTCGTATCACACTTTACCTGTGATCTTGTGACTTTGTACAGGCAAATCTCGTTGGCAAAAGTAATGAACTTGTCATGCTGGCTAGGGGACCATAAAACCTGCCATTTTCCCGTGCTCATTTTGGACACTTTGTCAGAAGAAGGAACCTGGCCGTCTTATGAAGGACTCAATCAACGTATCCATATCTATTTCAAAGGAAAGAAGTATTTTAAAGTCATTTAAGACCCACAAAACCTCCCGATTCGCTCGTACATGAAGGAGCTTGAGACGGAGCTTGATTGAAGTTGAAGTGAAAGGGAAAGATCCGGTTCGGCCAGCGGTTTTTGTATCAATCACGTGATCTAGAGGGGAATTTTTCATTGGTTGAACTGAGAAATTGAACTATCACCGCGAAATTTCCTAATTCTTGTTTCCTTTGCAAAAATAGTCTTGCAATACACAGCTGTTTGTATTCCAAAATGGGATCTACCGGCCAAGAACTTGACAATTTGGGTCTAAACTTGAAAAAGGTACAAGAAAAATTTATGGAATGGACAGGGGAATCGTTTAAAAAATCGCGCCTGGAGGACAAGGAGAACCACGAAAACATTTTGCTGAACGGAAAAGGTGACTAACTGAGCGTTTGTTTAATTACAAGGTTATAACGAAGTTCTTAACCTTCTTAAATAGGAGGATTGATCTTAAATCTAATCTATTGTTTTTTAAAGAGAAAATGAAGCACTTGCAGGAGACCATTAACCAATATCATTGTCAAAGCGAAAAGAATTTAGAAGGTAAGCAAAGCAATTGCAGACATAGTTATCCACAGAACTTGTACATGCGACTTTTCCAACTGTATTTTGCTTTTGTTTTGTAGTTCTGCGACAAAGGGCTGAAGAAGTAGCAAATCTTGAAAGAGACCTTCGTGAGTTACAGATTACAGCTCAGCGTTTGGTGGAAAGAAGGAATCAAAGCCAAAAGCATTTTGAAGAATCCGAGTGCCGCCTACAAAAACAACAAGAAGGTATTATAAAAAGCTTATTTGCATCGTTCAGAATGCCAGAGCAGCTATTCGCTGACACACAGACTCCCAGACCCCCAGAACAACTAAGCCCACAGTAAAGCAGGAGCTAAAGTACCCAGATAAGAACCTACCTTCATTAGAGAAACTGAACCTCTACAGCCGACAGCCACAAGTGAAACACTTTCACTTTCCACGCACACAATTAGGTTGACCACAATTGTTGTGGTTAACTTAATCTGAGATCACTTTACTTTAGGCAAGTTAAATAACCCTTTAAGCCCCAGTATCAGCATGTATGTTCTCCTCATTGCTCTCCATATATTTCTCATGGTCCTAGTTGGGAGAATTTGCTTACACATCAAGACACCTCATCTTTATTGATCATTTCCTCAATTCTCATGACCTGTATGTTTGATCAAGTAATGATACTGTAAGGAGAAATTAGATGCTTGTCACTGTTGGGGCTCAAAGGGTTAATGGATTAGGCTTGCTAGTCCTTCCTGTGTGTTCACACTCACTGTCACCATGTGCATGTGCTGCTGACTGCCCATTGCTGGATTAGCTTTCCAGAGGCAACTCTGTCAATTAAAAATTAAAGGCATTGCTCGAACATTTCACTTAGATGAATTCTTCTTCTTCCTCGGGTAACCCACCTCCTTCTTTCTGTGTAGTTCCAGAAAATATCCAAGCTCCTCCCACAGAGGGTTTTTTGGTTGAACCCCCCACCCCTCTAGAAATTCTAGTTTTGACTCATACTTTCCTTTCAAAATTTTCGCCTTTAAGACCCCCCTCCTCCTCGGGATTTCCAATGACCTCTGTGGTGGGGGTTAATAAAAAGCCAGAACTGTGCAGGTGCTTAATAATTAAGGCCAGGAAGCACTGTTTCTTCCAAACTACTCAGTGATGAGCATGCAGGAAAACAAATCATCGTGCAAGCCGGTCACTTTTTTAAATCCAAAACTATCCGTTGAACTTAATCAATTTATACATTAACATGTTCAAAACCACACCCTACAATGTCATGTAATACTGATACAACTGAAGGGCCCGGTGGAAAACGGGCGTAGGTGATGATTGCAGGTTGAAAATCTTAATTGCTGCTATTTAGCTGAACGTTGGCACACAGGCTGGTTTTCCTGTAAGGAACATTGTTGTGCAGTTATTTCTTGACCTGAGTGCTTCAATTTGAAGAATTAGCGTATTACTTTTGCTTAAAACTGACACAAAGAAAACAACAGGACCGCAGATTCTAGGTTGAATTCCTTTGTTTTAGTTCAGGCAGAGAACAAAAGAAATCTTTCACGCATCACTTGAGTGAGCTCAGTTCAACAAAACTTTTCACACAAAAGTAATACGATAATTCTTCAAATTTTAGATCTCAGGTCAAGAAATAAGTACGCAACAGCGTTCCTCACATGAAAACCAGCCTGTGTGCCAATGTTCAGCTAAATAGGAGCAATTTCGATTTTAACCTCAAATCATCACTTACGCCCTTTTTCCACCGGGCCCTTCAACTGTAGGTTAAGCCCATGAAAAGCTTGACATCTGAACCTGCGTCAAACATTTTCCCTGGCTTACACTCAACTGGGCCAGTTGAGTAGAATGGCAGAGTTGACCCAAATCCAAATCTGTCAAAGTTAATACAGTCAAAGTTTACACTTACCAGTACCTTTGTGCATTATTGACATTAAGTTCAGCAGAGCACCTTAAAAGTTTGACATCTGAACCTGGCATTACTGTTCAGCAGGTTAAAACTTCAGTTCTTAGCAACTGAGAGCATGCTGGTTTGGATAGAGTGCTGCTAGATATTGTACTGCAAAGAGCAGGGCTGCCCTGTATTTCCTGGAATTTTAACATGGCAAGTTCCACCTGAAGTTGAAAACTCGTTTCCCATGTCTTACTCTGTTTTTGAACCAAAATGGCAAAAACTTATACAATATTACAGACCAGCAGGCCTAGGCAAACCATACCCTAAAATAGGTATGTTTTGCCTCCTGCCTACTGATGATGCAGTTTTCTTATATTTATTTTGAGCTTTTCTTTGCCAGAAATCTCTGCTAAGGAACAGAGCACCTCATACAAAATTAAACAGTTCACCAAAGGAACAGAATACTTCAAGGAAAGGCTGGGTTTAGCCTTCAAGAAGGTGGATGGTTAGTATTGATGGTTATAGGCATCATTTGGAATGGTTTTCATTTATAACTGTTGTAAAACCAAAATCAGCGTACACTTCAACCAATCAGAATTCAAAGCAACAACAGGCAGTAAACACAAAAAAATACATTCAAGCAGGTTACTATTGGGTTTTGTTTAATTTCCTTCTAATTAGCTGAAATGGGGAATATATTTTAACCATTGACAGAGTAGAGTAGTCAGCTGAGGCCCAAAGCAAGCATGAATTACCTTCAACACTCAGTTGAAAACTGGTCTAAATGGATTGACTGAGTTTGCCATTTGCACACAAAAACATAGAACTTTCGGTTGGAAATCAAATGGGTTACAACATTTAACGCTCTGTGGCCTGCTTCCCCGTCCCCCTTGCCATACATGCACTTGTGGCTCAGTTTTCAGTTGAAAGTAATCGTGCAAAATTCCAGCCACTGAAGAGTCATGGTTTGATGAATGAATAGAACTCCCTGTCTCTTACACATTTCTTCTGTTATTCTGCAGAGGAGAATTTGCAGTTTGTGTTCAAGTACATTGATCCAAATGAGGAGGACAAGCCATTTGTTTTCACTGTGGCCATTACTAATGAAAACAAGTACACAGGTAATGTTACAGTGTCCACTAGAGAACTGAGACTGCCATAACAGATCCTAGCTTGAAAGGTTTCTCAGTATACTCATTGATCCTGCAATGAAAGAATTTCAAGCATAAAAGCAATTGTCAGATGTTGCCTCTGACAAAAGAGAAGAGAGGGGACAGTTGATCCAGATTTTCATTGAAAATAAATCACTTATTTCACAGAAATGCCAGTTCATCATCTTTCATGACTTGCTGCCTGGTGTCTCGAAAATCTAACCTCATGACAAATCCAAACTCAATTTTTGCCTCTAATAAATAATAGTAATAATAATAATAATAATAATAATAATAATAATAATAATAATAATGGGAAATCAGTTCCTATAACAAGTCATGTACATTTCATCCATTTCACATTTGATGTTAAAAAACTATGGCAAGTCATGGCTCACAAATCAGTAATACCCAGTATAAACCCTCATAAACTGAAGGGCTCGGTGGAAAAAGGGCGTAAGTGATGATTTGAGGTTAAAATCGAAATTGGTGCTATTCAGCTGAACATTGGCACACAGGCTGGTTTTCTTGTAAGGACCACTGTTGTGCATTTATTTCTTGACCTGAGATCTGAAATTCCAAGAATTAGCGTATTACTTTTGCGTAAAAAGTTTTGTTGAACTGAACTTGCTCAAGTGAAGCGTGAATGATTTCTTTTGTTCTCTGCCTGGACTAAAACAAAGGAATTCAACCTAGAATCCGCAGTCCTGCTGTTTTCTTTGTGTCAGTTTTAAGCAAAAATAATACGCTAATTCTTCAAATGGAAGCTCTCAAGAAATAAATGCACAACAATGTTCCTTGCACGAAAACCAGCCTGTGTGCCTATGTTCAGCTAAATAGCACCAACTTAGATTTTCAACCTATAATCATCACTTATGCCCTTTTTCCACCGGGCCCTTCAGCTGTAATTTATAACTCATTGGAGAGATCACATAACACATTTCATTGGTTGAAATTAAAGGAATGTTGATGGCACTATTTTTTGGTTTGATTGATAAAACCAATCCTGCAAAAACAAAAAAAAGCTTTAGCAGGCAGCACAGCAACTGTTCCTGGTTGCAGATTAGACTGCTGACAACTTTAGTACCTTGGTAATCATTGTTTTAATTTGCAATTCACAGTGAAGAACTGCATGCCAGAGGTTGAAGGACTTCAAGAGATGGTGCACCAGCTCAACACTACAAACAACTTCTCCAAGTTTGTTATCTCCATGAGGAGAAAGTTCAAGGACCTTGTAAAAACATCAATCAAGACCGATGCCTGTTAGATTAAGCAGTCTCTGGTTTCCACCATAAGTTGTTTCAAGCAAGAAATGATTCCCTTCATGAAGGAAGGAAGGGCAGCTGAAAGCTAGTTGGACCACTACTTTAAGAGCATGAAGCATGCGAAGATGTATAAAGAGTGCACTTAGTGATCTTAGGCCCGGTTCAAACGTCGAATTTCACATGTGCCGAACTTAATGCAATGAGAGAAAGCTATCGTTTTTGCTAATTTGCATTAGGTTCGGCACATGTGAAATTCAACGTTTGAACCGGGCCTTAGTAATTAAAACCAAATTGTTGTGTGTAAAAAAGTGTAAAGAGAATGCTAGATTGTACATGTAAGTGTTAAAAGATAGAGAAATTTGCAATAGTGCATCTTTCGTAAGTGACCACCTTCCCGCAAGATCAGAAAAAGAGGGCTACTTTCAGTTGTCCTCAGGTGTATTATCTCACTGTTTCTTTCACCACATATTCCATTAAAATGAAAACAGTAGCCACTGCTTCTTCTTTATTTTCTTAAAAAGATAAACACTTCAGTCCTAACCATAATAATTATTAGGATCATGACAAACTACAATGACCTTAATATCCTAATATATTTATTTGTGATGACAAAATGATCAATGAAATACAACTCACGTAACACCTGCTATCTCAGAAAAAGCTTAGCAAAGCTCTACCACAACCAATGGCAAATACACCGGCAACCAAGCAGGTTTCATAGTATAATTTGTTTAAGGTGGCTCCCTGTAGTTTTTGTACCATGCGTGAGCTGTTTTTCATAATGGTGCAATGGTGCAATGGCACAAGCTTTAAAATCAAATGCATGCAAGATAATGCAAGAAAATCATTGATCATGCCACAAAATGTCTTTAATATGCATACGCACACAGCAGCCTCAAAATCTTGTGATGTCACTTATACAAAAAACGAGAAAAATAACGCTTATTTTTCTCATTTCCTTTAGTGAAAGTTCCTGAAAATTTGTATATGGATTTTTCAAAAAAGACTATGTCAGGATTTCTTTTTTATTATTGAAAGTATCTTCTAAACCACCAGATGAAACTGTTTTTTAATTAAAATGTTTTTCAGGACAGTTTTCACAAAACTGCCCAGTATGAAGATATTGAACACCAAAGGTAACTCAAGAAATGGCTGCAAATAGGTGAACAATTACAGCAAAAAATTGGTCATCTTTACAACTGGATGTTGCCATAGCAACAGTATTTGATGCAAACATGTGACCAAAAAAGAAACCCTTGGACACAACCAGCTTTAAGATCTTTTTAAATGCCTCAACAATCCCAGCTCAATTTTTACCACTTTCCAAGAAGAAAACTTAGAAATCTTAGCTTAAGAGTTCAGTTCATATTTTTATTGTTTTCCTGTTAAACTAATAAAGATACACGGCTCAATGGAGCAGCATATTAGTAATTACCCAGATATAAATGGATCTTGTGTTTAAATAGCCATAATGTTGCCATCATCCTCATCCATGGTAATTCCTTGTGCATAGTGGTTTGACCGCCTATCTGAATTGTACAATTTGAATTTTAAAGCCAAATTATCAGTGGTAATGCTTCTGAGATTCACACAGGGTAGTGAACAGAGCACGTCACGAATTGTACATGAGCACCAACTGGTGCAAGCTATTTACAATCTAATAAATCTAACTTTTTCATAATTTGTTCCAGTTAATCAGTCTTTCACCAGCATTTTGCTCCAACACAGACTACTTGATATCAAAACTTGTGAGGTCAGTAGATAAAACAAAACCCTTCTGCAAAACCCACAAGTAAAACAAACACAAAAGCAGCACTAGCCCCTTGTCAAGGGAGCTGTAATTTTTAAAATGCTCCATGGAAGCAATGGAGAAAAAATTGTTTTACGGCCTTCTCTAGGTTTGCATTACATTCTTCAGTGTCATCCAATCTCTTCCACATAGCTAGCCGGAAATATTCCAGTTTTATTATGAAGTTCCCCTTGCCACCAGCCTCCATCCAACTTAGCTGTCAGTGTGATAATATCTCCAGGTAAAATATCAAGTTCATCACTTTGTTGTGCCTTGTATTCATAAAGTGCACGACATCGACAAATCCCTGAAGTTTTAGAAAAAAATTGTTATAATTATCATAATGACTTTTATGCACTTTTTGACTGTGAGGGAGAGTCAGATGGAAAAATATTTTCCTTGAGATTCATGGGATGGTGTGGAGGTGAGGTGGTGTCAGTAAAGGTTAGCGCATTGGATTTCAGATCTTAAGATTGGTGGTTCAAGGTCAGTCCCTGCCAGGGTGTTGTGTCCCTTAAAAGGGAACTTTACCTCACATTGTTTCTCTCCACCCAGGTGTATAAAATGGCAAACATACTGCTGGAGGTTCCCTGTGATGCACTAGCATCCCATCCAGGTGGGAGTAGCAATACTCTCAATTGCTTCATGCTACAGAAACTGGGTTAAGCTCTGGCAGTGTGGGCCTCCTTGGCTTGTGTGCAATTTTACCTTATGGGATGGTTCTTGGATTGTCCAACATGACCTACTACCATATGGATGCTTTGTTCGATTAAAAATTTACAAAAAGGTCTTGGTCAATTCTCAGTGAAGGTTGAATTTCACGTGTGCTTTAGGTAGACAACTGGTGTGCGCAGAGCATGTGCTGGTCTGCGTGCCTTTTTTGAGACAACCAATGTAAAGACATTATATTTGAACAAATCTGACCTGGTGACTCTGGGAAATCATCAAATTCATCATCACCTGAATTAACAGAAAGTAAATAAACTAACATAAATAAACTAATAGGTTCTAAAAAATTAATTGGTTTGACTTAACCAACAGAAAGAAGTGTGACCTTTACGGTAGAACTTAAGTCTGTAAAAATCTTTGGGTTTTTAGGCATTAATCGCAGAACACGTGCACTCCACAGTACTGTACATAGCATAATAATTTAGGTCTGAATATCTTTTATAACACAAGGTTAATTTGGCTATGTCACCTTGATAATTATGAGATACATGTAAAATGTTGCATGATGAAAAACAAATAAAGTACAAGTGTGTATGCAGAAAAGTGAGACCAGCTCTAAAACTCGGACAATCAATCATCTCAAAGAATCCTTTTTTAAGATAATGAACTACAAAATTCGTAATGAAGGTGTTCAACTGCCTCATACCCAGGCGCTTGTGAGGTTTTTGACACGTAGCAGGGTTTGAGCCAGATGACGGGCTTAAGGAGACCATTTGTCCCTTCAAGGCCTTTGGAAGGGGACAAACGGGAACAACTGGCGTGTCGTGTCTGTGGAGTATTCTTCAATGGCAAATCAACTTTATCTGATTTTTTTTTAAACATATATATTTTATGGACAATAACTTTAGTTGATCATTCATTTTCACTTTATGTAAAGATGGGAAAATGTAAAGGAAAGTTCAAAACAGCATTTGAATTTTACACACCGGAACTTTTTATTGTGGGGGACAATTTTGGCGCAGCTGCCAAATTTTAAGGGACAAATCGTCACCGAAGCGCGAGAATGTCGCAACTTCGCGCTCTGGCTCAAACCTTGCACGTAGAATTATTTATAAGAAGTGTCTGAGTACAAGGCAGGGTGTTTTTATAATTCACGTTGACAAAATTCTGTCCAATTCTTTAAAACAACCTCAAAGACTTGCTATAATTTAAACAGATCCATTTTTTTTTATTACACCCTTATTGATGCTTGTCTCAGTTCCTGCATTTTTATTTCTACCTCTTCTGTAGCACTTTCATTTTTACCTCTATTTTTCCATCTCCTTAAAAAATACAATCTCAAGATCCACCAGTATTATATTTATTTAGCTTACTAGCCATCAATATTGGAGAAACTCGTTGTAGCAAAGAACGGATAAATATAAAACAAACAAACAAATAAATAACTTCAAGTTAAACCCAATGTTCACTCTTACTTTTGTTGTCCCTTTCATCAAGTGTAAGAGACTCGACTTTGGCTACTTGATCAAGAGGAATTCTAAGAACACTCTGTAGCACGCCCTGTAGAGGATTAGAAACAAAATGATGGTACAAACTAGGGATGGATCCAAGAGTTTTCAACCACTGAAGTCCAAATGTCCCCCTTTGTTTCATACTTTAAGGGCCAAAGGAATGATAGCTTAGTTTCAGAAAATTTAATACAGCTCATAGCATTTCCTGGTAAACCTGATCTACTGGTACACATTTTGTTTCTTCCTTATTGTTTTCTCTCTTGGTTTGAATGGATTTTGTTAATTTCAAAATCAAAAAGAAAACACTAGTTTGAATAATGAAGGGCCTCAGAGCTCCCTGGATCAGGCCATCACTGCAAATCCATGAAATGCAGTTTGGTTGCTGAGGCTTAAAAAAACACTGACAACAGTTGCACAACTCAAGTGGCTACTCTGCATAAATATTTATTTGGCAATGGCTGGACCACTTTGGACCAAAACTTGTTTTTATGACTGGTTCGCTCCTGACAAACATGCACCAAGCTAACAAATTCACATGGACTAGAATGCTCACATAAATGCTCACATAAATTTACACAATAGTGGGTTCCTGTTCCTAAATTTGTATGACGATATATTTCCTAAACCACAATGTTTGCTTCCATGAATTTCCATACTCCCCCCCCCCCCTCACAGGTGGATATTTAGTATGAAACCCACACCCCTCCAGAAATTCCAGTTTAGCTTCATACTTTCCAACAATAACTTTGGCCTTTGAGACCCCCCCCCC
Source organism: Siderastrea radians (assembly GCA_964017195.1). NCBI lineage: Eukaryota > Metazoa > Cnidaria > Anthozoa > Scleractinia > Rhizangiidae > Siderastrea > Siderastrea radians. Next base: position 114,750 of record CAXHKT010000464.1, read on the forward strand.
CCCCACCTAAAAATTTCCAAAGACCATCCTCAGGGCGGGTATGGATATTAACAACAAGCTTTATTACCAAATAGAAAAAGGAAAAAAAGTTAAACTTTACTGGAACCACACAATAGTGCAGTCAGAAAAACAGCACGTCGCTCAGCCGGACAAGAAACACAATTTCAAAATCTCACCTGTTTGTCCTTGGTGGTCTGGACATAAGTCATTAACCACACATGCGGTTTACCGTGGCCATTTAAATCTGCCAGAGCACCCTGAACTTTACAGAGACTTGCTGTTAAACTGTTGATGATAGCATTTGCCTGCAAAATATTACAGAAGTTTTCCTCTGAATCAGTCATCTGACAGTTGATTGCAGGCCATTTGTTGACCATTTCTCCCGTTAATGTTTAACCTGCAGGGCAGACTTTTTTCTGTGTGTATCCAGATGGATATACTTTGCACCTCGTAAGTATCCATGTTCTGGTGATTTGATCTGAATTTTGTTATAGAAACCTAACGTATTTACTTTCAGGCAGCAGCCTAACTTGCTTGAAAAGAAAAATGTTATTTTATAGTGGATGTGCACTCAACTATAGATCCAGCAAATAACTGCAGGTACAACATTGTAAATGGGACATTAACTTGTTAAAAACAGGCTAGTCTAAACCTTGCTTTATTGCTGCCATTAATTGCTTGATAAAAAATGAAATAGAATGCAGCCATCAACCACAGAAACCGAAGGTGCTTATGCCCAAATCCATCAGACTAGAAATTTTGCAGTGCTGTGTCGTTATTAACACTGGTAAGGGATTTACCCCTGCATTGGTTAGAAAACAAAAATTGTCTAAATGTATCTGCATTATACCTGCAATTTGACATGCACCCATTACTCCCTGGGGCCAACTCACCCACGCAAAAGTGGTAGGAATGGATGTTGTCTCTTTTAGGGGTGTAATTCACAGATTTTGGTATCACTTAGAGCACTCAGGGCAGAATGCCAATTTTTTTTATCCACCTAGCCAAAGAACGGGGTTGCACACAAAATAAATACATACATTTATGACAATGCTCTCAGCCCCCTGAGATATTTTGGGATTTAAACAAAATGAAGAAATAGTCATAAAGAAACGAAGCCTTAGTTACATGCATGAGTTGTGTAGCCACATCTTGTTGACCTTCTTCATTGGTGTAGTCAGGAGTGGTAGAGTAAGCGTCATAAAGTGATGCTATACCTAGTAAACAAAAGCCAAAATTTATTTATTTGTGTAGAAAGCACAAGCTTTACTAAAAGTACCCCCACACTGGACAACAGAGAAAGGTTGGCATTTGTGCCCGAAGAAGTGCATGTATGACTTCACCCTAGGTTGAAACTGTGAAGCACATTTTAACATAAAATTAATGCAATAATGGCATAATTGTTATGGAATGTGGGCTCATTTGACACATTGCCATTTTGATTCAAGCTATAAGTTCTTTTAAAGAATTCACAATTATATACATGTATCAGCAAGTGTCATACCATCCTTTGTTTTCTTTTGTTTCTCCAATGTTTCTGATAGCAGCTGAATCTTATTTTCTAACCCAGCTCTTCTTCTGTCAAAGTTCATGGGTATTTCAAGGTCCTCTTCCTAGGGACAACAAACACAAAAAGCATGGGAGTAAATTTGGGCACCTGACAGAAAGGCTGTAAGGGGGCAGCCACAACAGAGAAACGTGGAGAAAGGGAGGAGAACCATCACAAGAAAGGTCGCAACTGGGTTTAACAAATGGAGATGCAGAGGTTGCAGAGCTCTTAAGGGACAGAGGAACTTGGAGAAAGCACATCAATGCACCCTTTTCTCCACAAGGGATGAAAGAGCAGAAAAGAGAACAAATCACTTGGGACTAGCCATGAATGTCCATCTTGGAGAGGCATCCATCTTAAAGAGAAGTCCATCTTAGAGAAGTATCCATTTTGAAGAGATATCCATCTTGGAGAGATGTTTGTCTTAGAGAGAGATGTCTGTCTTGTCAAGGTGTCCATCTTAGAGGCATTTTTAGAGAGGTGTCCCTCTTGGAGAAGTGTGGTCCGTTGTCCATCTTAGAGAGGTATCCATCTAGAGGAGATTGTTTTGGAGGGGTGTCTGTCTTAGAAAGTTGCCCTCCTCACCCCATTTTGCTTGCACTGCTTGAGTTTTCTTTTTACCCCATCTGGATAACCCACCAGGAGACCTCCCCTTAGAGAGAGATCCACCCTAGAAATATGTTTGTCTTACAGAGGTTTCCATTTAATAGGTCTTACAGAGGTTTCCATTCCATTCTCACATCTGTGAGAAGTCTGAGTTATGAAGGCATTTTCAAACAGTTATCTTGTTACCACGGTAATTACTATCGCATTACAAACTCCCTTACAGTACTGCCATACAATAGTTTTGTATATGTTGTAGTTCAATTTTATACTTGGTTCAATTTTTATTTTCCTTTATTCTTTTTTATGTAAACATATGATAATGAATATAAAACAAAAGAAAATAAAAATTGAAGCAAAAATATAATTGAACTACAACATATACATATCCAAACATGAACAGTTCAGTCCACAAGATCAGTCAACGTCTTTTTAAAGTCTTTCACTCTTTCAGACAAACCCAAATACAGTCCTCCTAATTCAATAAAAAAGAAAGGGAATGAAAGAAGAAAGAAGGAGGGTTAAGACAAGGGAAAAAACACAGTAAACTCACATAGCAGTCGTACAGGATCTGTTCAGCAGGTCCTCTAGGTTCTCCTCTCGTATTAGCTGCTGTCACAACATCCTCTGAAGGATTAATCCTCCAAACTTCCGAGCTAACATTCTCATAATTCTGTCAAAATTAAGTACAAACAGAAACTCATAAGGAGTTGAAACGTGTAACTCGCGTTTGATGCTCGTAAATATTCATTTTTCTAAGTACCATATTTGGAAACCCCTCGCTCCAGTCCACGCACGAGTTTAAGGCGCCAAAACCTTGCGAAGTGTTGCGACGTTTCTTTGCAAACCTGAATGGATCAATGAAACTGCTTCGAAGTGAACGTCCGGGAATAAGTTTTTTCGCAGAAGTCGTACAATTATTGGCTTTAAAATGTGGTACAGGTTTGATGTTTCCTGAAAAAAATTGTTGTCTTCATCGCCCAAAGCGGATTGAAGCTCGGAGAGTTGAAACGAAGACAAAACGTAGCGGTTCCAGGTTCAGAGGCCGCGGACGGGACGTGGCAAAAAACATGTTAACAATGAATCAAACAACTGGGAAAGCGATCATTCAACTTATTTTGCGAACATTTGGAGCTGCTTGAACTGAGATCCACATCGACTGCAGGTAAAACAATGTTATTTTTGTAGTATATAGCCGAAGAAAAAGTCGTCCTTTCTTATTCAGCTTATTTAGCTTGATTTTGTAGCGAATCACTGAAAACGTATGACACTTCAATATTATTAAACGGTTCTCTTCAATTTTACTGTGTTTTATTTTTGTGTCATTCTTGATATTTCGGTGTCAAAAGTTTTCCGTATAAAATCTACCTTTTGTGAACATTTGTTGATAGTGCGACGGTGAAAGAAGCCGGACTGAAATCATAAAAACAACGCTAGGCTATTTTGGTTTGGTTTTACAGTCCGATTTAGTTCTTACCCCAGCGCTTTGCTCCATGTTGTTTCAATTACTAATTTTTTTTTTTTGCCTCAAAAATTCCAAACCGGTATTTCTTTTCGCTTTGTCGTTCCTAAGTTTGAAAGTTTTTCGGCTTCATTTTCCCCAGTTTGTCGGCCATTAATCTATGAACAAGTGCGAGAACTTGGTGTAAAATTACGTCACGTCGTTCACGAAGATTGATTGGTCAGTTCTCTCTCTCTTCATGTTCCAAATATGGTACTTGCGAAAATGAATAATTACGAGCATCGTTCAAAACCTATATATTATGTGAGTTACACGTTTCAAGTCCTTATGAGTTTCTGGTACAAAGTAACAAACCCTTTGCAAAATTAATATGAAGAGCCTATTGTGTATTTTAGAGAGACCCAAATGAAATCGGCATTAAATTCTCCTTCCTAATCATGAGGATGCGACAAGATAACTACTCAACCTCATTCTCAGGAACTCTCTTCTACGGGAAGAGATGATACCCTGGGAAGGAGGTTGAGAACGGGGTTGGTGTACTACTGTATTTCAGTCTAATGTCGAGAATTTCTACATTAATCAGCATCAGAACAAAAGGGGGAAATGAAAAAATGCCAAAAATTCTCCTTACTTGTTGAAGCTGAGGAACAACAGCAGCCAACATATTGCTATATAAGGAAAACATCTCACGCAAATGTGTTAATCTCTCCTCCTCTAACTTCTCACAAGTCTGAAAAGACAAAATTATTTAGCAATGATGACAGGGAGGAGATTAGTTGCAATCAGGATCACAAAAGAGAATTCCCCTCTCTTGGAAGGAATGCCGATCTACTGAAGGATTATTACCCTCTGTAATTTGTTAGGTTTCCCTTATGGTTGGAAACAGTAAAAAATTCTTGCATAAGAAACCATACATACATGCATTGTCAGAGACCCAGCTAGAAATACCGATCTCCATATCAAAATTCTGTTGCATTAACCACTTGCAAGCAAACTTTATACCTGCCAACTCTCATGCATAATTTACTTATGCATGAGTATCACCCCTGCATATCAAAAACATTGATCTCATGCATACAGGCCAATCACGCTGGACTCACAAATCTGAACAGTATTTAATTTCTTCACATCTAACAACACCTGTAAATTCAATCCTTTTTCAACAAAAAGTAGTCCTTCAAGTAATAACTGCTTCAATCTATTGTTCACAAATATTTTCAGAAATCTTTGGACAACAATTTTTGAGGAAGTCGTCCAACATACTTGTCCTTGTTTGGAAATCTGGGTAACAGACGGATGAAAACGTCATGCATTTGATTTGGGAAAAGTTGGCAGGTACTGTATAAAACTTCAAATGTATATACAAACAACCTTCAAATCTCAATAAAAATTGAACAAAATGATGGTTAACATTAAATTAATGTTTAATAACAAGGAAACATTGATCAACAATAACAATCTGTTATAATGTGCCACTTAAGCTTCCCTAAAACATTTCTGATTAAAAGAACCTTTTAGTTTTTTTATTTTCTAAGCCAATACAATCAGATACTAAAATGCACCAATACAGGATATACAAGTTCCATGGATTTTACCTGACAAAATTTATACATGGCAGCTTCCCACTCAAGTCTTGCCCTCTCAGTCTTTTCATACAGTTCTCGATATTCCTTATCTATAAAAGTAACAATAAACTTAAAAAGTGCATCAAAGAGAATTAGATTTAGGGAAAATAGATCAATAATATTAACGTTAGCACTCTTCAATTTTTTCCATAATGAAATCCTATGCAAAGGTGAGTTTTGCCCCAAAATAGTGTGACGGATCAGAAGCTTAAAGGTTGCATTGCTTTGTATTGTTCCAGAAAATATCCACACCTCCCCCATAGATGGTTTGAGCTCCCCTCCCCTTCCTTCTGATTAGCTTCATACTTTCCTTTAAAAATTTTGGCCTTTGAGATCCCCCACCCCCACCCCCACCCCCTCAGAATTTCCAATGACCATCCATGGGGTGGGTACAGATATTTTTGAGAACTATGCATTGCATTATGGCAACAGTTGCTGGTGTTGCACAAAGAAAATGTACACATATAAGAACGTCATGCATTTTGCACTGAAGCTGACAAAGACACACAACAGGTCAATTAAAACTCAGGATGAGCAATAGGTTCCCACTAACCTGCTTTGAAAGAACTTTCTGTCATTTTCTTGCACTTGACCTCCATCTAACAAACACACACAAACTAGTTGTCACAACACACACACATATCAACCAAGGGGGATCGAGGGCTGTAAGGGGGCAGGAAGCTGAAAGAAGGGAGAGCAGAATTTGGAAACAGCAAAAGGTAGAGAAGTAAAGCATGCAAAGGGTAAATGAAGGTAATTAATACCTTAGAGATCTCTTTCTCAGAGAGTACTTTGCTTCCTTTACCACTTCTAGCTTCTTCAGTCTGTTCATACATAACTTCTGCCTCTTTTGTCTTGGTGTAAGCATTACGCTTTGCCTAAAAATAATAATCCAGAGGGAAATAAATTTTGATAAGTGACAAGTCACATTCCCTTTGAAGGTGGCTGTCACAAATGCTGATCAAGCTGAAAATAAGACCTGTTGTTGTTTTGATTTATGTTTTCGTTGTTTTTGACAAGAGATGAAAAATGAAGAAACTGGACAAAACAATATTAAAGACCAATTCTAGAAACAAGAATCAGAGACATGTTGGTAGGATAGTGCTTGCAGTGAAACCCTTTCCTTCCCAATCACTTGAGAGATGGATATTACAAATTATCATTATGCACCGATCAATTTAAAGTTCAACATCATCCCCTAGCAAACTCCCCGGGCATTTGAACTTTTGAAGATTAGCTTGCTCAAATTCCCTCCCCTCGGGGCAAAAAAGCCATTCAAATGCCCCACCAATAAGTACTGAAATACCTCTCCTCAAAGACAAAATTCGTCTTCAATCAAACACTTTACACGCCTTTCAGAGAGAGATATGCTGTAATGACACCTTCAAACTTCTTTTAAAGACCCTTTGGAACGAGTTATTCCCTAACGAAGGCGAAATTCTATTTTGTAAAATCGTCAAACCCTGCAAAAACCCAAAAAAACTCACGGGCGTATTACGTCAGATCAAGAGATAAATCTGGTTCAAATTCCCCACCCTTCCAATGCAACGTTCAAATTCCCCCTCCCTGGGCACGACGCACAGTCAAATGCCCAGGGTATGCCTGGGGGGGGGGGGATGTTGAAGTTTCCAATTGGTTGGCGCATTAATCTCAAGAGTGTAAAAAAAAATAAAGTTGGAGATATTAACATGCATGCCACTTAACTGCAGGGGCTGTATTTGCAGTTATCGACAACTGAAATAAATACATGAAAGGTTGTAGCTGGAAAGTACCTTGAGAGCATCAGTCAGTTTATCAGAGAAATTTTTGTAAGCCTTGTCTACAACAGCTTCAACCTAACAGAAGTTGCAAAAGAAGATCTAGATGAGACAACAGCAAATATAATGGGCCTAAAAATTGTTGCCATACAAGAGCTTTCAATTACAGAGTTTAAGTGACAATTCAAACAGGGTTTTATAATGCTGGTCATAATAAGAGCTGGTCGCTTATGAGAGTGGTCGCAATGAGAGCTTCAACTGTATTTACAAACTTCCTGCTCTCCAAAAAACATAGGCACGCAATGTGCGCAGAGCCAATGATGTTTTTTTCTTCACAATATCCTGACAACCTACAGGTTTTTACACCTCTCGCAAGTCCCACCCTAACCCCTCAGTATATGTTGCCCAACACAGTAACTATTATAACTACAACAGGCCAGTGGCTCCCAACAATTAACACAATACTACAACAAACCATGTTTGTTGATGTGTTTGTACACTTGTATACAAATATTTACTTTCACCTCGAAGTAAAATGGAAGCCAATTTAATTTCTTGAAAAGTTCGACACTTTTCTCTTGCGTGTCAGTGTCAAGGACCCTCTGTAAATTCCCAAGAGAATACAATGACCACACCGTGGAGGCATAGAGCATTGCTTGCTTGTTCTAGTAGTGTAACATATCCACCACCATTTAACTTTAGATTATTAACATTGGTCTATTATAGTCTTGATAAACTTTTTATAGGTTCTGCCAACAGATCATTTCTTGATTTGATTTGCTTTTAAAAAAGCTGCACTTTAAAAACACAAGAATAGATTATTTGCTTGCAAATAAGGTTTTTATGCCCTCTGGTGGCCTTCTTTATGTTAATTTTATTCATGGCGGGAATGCATGGACATCCAGGAGCTGCAAGTGTTACATCTGGGATACCAGTCACTGTGAAAAGATAAACTGCAATTGCCCTGTCTAAGAGGTTGTGCGGTCATGCTTCTTAGGTCAAGTGGGAACAATTTTCAATAAATGCTCTTTCATTTTAATTACCATGCATAGGTAAGGTTTCTATCAAAAGGCAGCAAGAACTTAAAAACTTTTTTTTTGTCATATTCCTTTGAAAAATCTGTTGTGCAATTTGCCAACCATTTGCTTTAAAAAGTGCATAACTTAATATGGAATTTTGGTTTTAACTGAAGGTCAACTAGGACACTAATTTACTTGTGCATGTTTGTACCATTTTCCTTGTCTTTGTCTGTCTTTCCACGAAAGCCTTCACCTGCTTGGACACGTCATCATGTAGCTGATTTCCAAGCGTTCTAACCACAACACAGACTAAACATTAGCATTATGTCAGAATGTTCTAGTAAAAAAAAACTTGGCAAGGTAAATAAAGCTGTTCACTAGTAAAAGTAGGTCTGGAGATATTTGAGACCTACCTGTGTATTTCAGCCTCATTTTCCATTTCAAAAATAGTATTTTCCCAGGATGACTTGAGAGTACTAAGAAACAACCAAAGTAGCTTAATGTTTATTAATAAAAGTTTCGACTTCTTTCTTTCTAGCCTACAGTATGCTAAGTAAGGCGCAGATTGGCCTCTCAAGATAATGTGTCCCAGGAAATTGAGCCTCAAAATCTCAGCCCTTTGAAACAGTGTTGGAATATAGGGCTTGGAAGAATTGGGGTCAAAACCTCAGATTTTAAACAAATTGGATCTAAGGGTCAGGTAATCATAAGATAGTCCAAAGGCATAATTTTATTGCAACTTTTGCAGTTCTTTTAACACTTTCTCAACCTAAAATTACCTACCAATGAAACTCAGGCATATAGATCTGACAGAAAAGTAGCATTTTGGGTTCAGAATTTGAAACAAGGAACTTCGCGACTCAGCAAGTACTGATCAGTTGAAGATGGGTAGTTTCAGTGAATTAGAACCTCACATAACTACAGGGACCAATTTATTGGGGACTGGAGGTGATTACCATTCTTTGCCTCTATAGATTACACAGCCACCCAACTCTACAGGTTAACATTCATTACAATGTCCTTACCCAAGTGCATCCTTGGAGGTTTTTTGAGCTTTTGCAGCTAACTTGCCTAAGCTTTCAGCATATGTCTGTTCTATTTTGGACCTGTTATAATAAACAGCACATACCGGTAGTGTGGTCATTAATCATGCCTGGAACAACAAAACACTATTAGACTTTGGTCTACGATGCCTGCATCCTCAGCATGCTTCTTTATGGCTATAAAACCTAGCCAACCTACTAATGACAAGAAATAAAACTCAGCATGTTCCACTTTGAGCTAATTCAACATCTACAAAAGCTTAATAATTTAATTATCACACTCACTTTTGTACTTCCTTCAATTTATAATTCATGAATGTAAGCCAATGAAAATTCCACAATACGTTCCACACATAAGGGAAATTCTTTATTAGACACATGCTAATGAGATCATGACACTATCCTACACTATTGGCCAGGAAGAAATCCTATACAGGATCTTAATATGCTCCCAACAGGTTCTTATAAGATCCTGACCTGGGATACTGAGAAATATCACATAGGATCTTGTTTTGCACGCCACATAATTTATATCTGCGTACTTTGATGAAAATAGATTTAATTGTTAATATCATGGGTGACAAATTACTCCTTAATTTTGGCGCGAAATTTCAGCGTTAATTTATAATTTCACATGTGAAATTACAAAATTGCTATGGCAACGGGTCTATAGCTCGGCGCCAAGATGGCGTCGAGGTTGATCAAGATGTTTTGTGCAGAACTAAAGCTATTCTGGAAATATTCATTGAGAACTCAATCGGTAATCTGTAAATTTTGACTTTTAATTGACTGAACTTCTCAGAAATCAACTGCGAGTCAAAAAGAAGAGATTATTTATGATAGTGTGACAGCGAAAATTTTTGAACGGCGAGCCAGTTGCTGATCGAGTGATTGACCGCGAACTCAGAGAAGTAATTCCATGGATTTGGGCACTTCTTCGAATGAAATAAAGGTCAGTTTTAAATACAAATTTGCTTCCGAAGTTTACTTTCGTTAAAACAAGTTTTCTGTGCGTATTTTGAATGCATTTGTGAAGCCTTCTGAGCCTTGCTCGATGGAGCAACATGGTGCTCGAAAATTTGCCGGATAAAACGCGGATAACCTTTGCCAAGCGATTTGCGAGTCTGGTGTATTTTGCTGTTGGTTACAAATACACGAAATCGTCAAAGCGTGGTAAAAACTTCCCACAAGATTTTTTTATTATTTCACTCAGAAAAATGTGAACTTTAGCCAATCTGTGTGCTTTAAACTTTTCAATGCTTGGAGTTCTCGACACGATAAACAAGTCAAAGCCCTGACGATTGTGAGCGTAATTTGTCACCCATGATATTAATAGGTAATCAAATGGTATACTCGTGAAATTAGGAAATAATTTCACTTGCGTTTTGTCAAAATTCTAATAATTTCCCTCGCCTAAAGGCTCGGGAAATTATTAGAATTTTGACAAAACGCGCGTGAAATTATTTCCTAATTTCACTCGTCACCATTTGATTACACATACTAATTAACCCCCAGGAGATTCATGTCAATGTAAATAAATAAATTGGACTGTTGTACCACGCGGGGCACAAAGGAAGACTAAAGCCCTCAGAACAATGCAGATCAATGAAGAGAATAGTCAACTAAAATTGCAAGAAGGGTGCACGTGTTTTTATAGTTTTAAATTTTCTTTACTTATCATTTGTATTTAATTAAGAAACTTTGTACATAATGTTATATTCTTTTCTTTAGTTTGACTCTATACTAGGACTAATAAAATGGTAATTGTGAAGAAGAGCTCCCCTCCACTGACTGTCGGCCGACAAATGGCCGACAGGTTACTGACATGTTAACATGTCAACATCTACAGGCCATTAACCTCTTTCTCGAGGTGAGGCTTTGCGCACATCCTCTCTACGAAAATGAGTTTCATTCATATGCAAATAAAACTATTGGCCATGGAAGGATGAGCACCAGCTAAAGGAGGCTAAGAGAAACACGGAAATAGCCTATTTTACAGCCGTTTTGAGGGTAGGGAAGTGTTATCTAACAGTACGTACACCAATTAAAATGAAGCGTCGTCGTTATTTACAAGTACCCGTGAAAATGCAACTGGTTTCAAGCTTCTTCCCCTACGCCAGCCTGTCTTAAAACGATGGTATTGAGACCGACTCAGCAGTAAAAACAGAAATGAATACAAAAGCTTGACAACAAAGGCTGACATTTTGATACATTTTCTTCACTTTGATTCAAGTATTTGAATAAATTGCAAGCTTAAATTTTTAAGTTTCAGTTTTTCCCTCGAACTGCCAAAGCCTATTCATTCGCTTACCTTTCGTTAAAAATACTCGAAACCTCTCTGCAAAACTCATTGCCTTGACGGCACAATTTCCGTAGCTCCTCGTAGCCTTTCTGTTCCTGTTTACAAATTACAGAGACAAATTAAGTTTTATAAACATCAACATCCTCTTGAGCATAGCCTGCAGACATGAAAAAATTATTGCACTCTGGAAATCAAATAATAAGCTTATGTTCTACATTGCTTCACATTAAATTTCACAGTGATTTTTCCATTACCCAGAAAGAATCCTCAAACTTAGTCATTGTTTTAGGTTTCAAGTAATGGCGTATATAGACAGAATTAATAGAATTCTTCACAACAATAATTTTGCAGCCTGTTTGCAGCCATCTTCCGTCAGTGTTGGTTTTCCCAGAGGGCTGTGCTTCGGCTATTGTCTTTCGGGGGTGGAGTAGGGGAGCAGTTTTCCTTGTTTTGACCACAAACAGGTGAAGCAATTCTCTGCTCTAATACTGGCTTCCAAGTGGTTTCAAAAATTAATTTAACATCCCAGCTGAACAAAAATTTTATTCAAAAACATTCTGTCTACTCTTTTGCACCGCAAATTGATGAAATTTAAACCCGAAGGGACGGGTGGGTGACGATGTTAAATGCCAGCATATGGGAGAAGTCGAAATCGACCGGTCGACGGTTAGAGAACATTCAGTCATCTTAGTGCAACCGGGCAATCACTTTTTTCTTGACTTTAAAGGTAAGAAAATTAAACGTAATTGTATTTTCTGGCCATGATGCCAAAGTTGCAATTATTAATAAATATGAATGCGAGTGTCACATAGTTAAAGTGCCAAAAATATGACTTACGTAAGCTTAAAATTTTTTTCCATCTGGCGTTCTTCAGTGGCAATTTGAGTTAAGCTTTTGTTAGTCTTTACTCAAGCGCCACAGAGATCAATCCTTTTAGGGCCCTCAAACTATGTATTGTTACTAGTATATCTAACAGCAATTTGCCACATAAAAATTTGTATGCTGCGAGCCTTTACTAAAAGTATGAAAAAGATACAAACGTAACTTACCCAGTTAAGTTCAATGTCACCTTGTGTATTAACTTTCGTCTTGTTTTGTGAAGGGCTAACTGCTTCTTTATTCTCAAAGCTATAACCAACTTATTCACCCATGGGAGAAACAAAGCAGCAATATTGCACAAGCTCTCCACAAAGGCAAACATTAACAAACCCTGCCTGTGAAACAACCACATTTGGGGGACTGTATCATGTAAAAATAAAGCTTACATTTGTTTTATTCGTGTAAGAGGGGAGAACCTTACCTAATTTGACTAACTTTATTGTTGATCTTGTGAAGTTCTGGAAACCTCACCCTAATACTGGGCAGGGACAAGGGAGAGGGAACCTGGGAAAGAAGGGGGAACAGTGTACAGGAAGCACGAAACCTGGGGGGGAGGGGGTACTCCCATATATAAGCTATATAGGAATGTGCAGCACCAAAGGGTATGGTTTTTTAGCCTTTTTGGTCTGAAATAGGGTATAGATTTTGACCGTTTTGGTCTGAAATAGGGTGAGATTGGTGCACTCTGATATGGGATCTGGGATGGTTCTTACAAGAAGCTATCTTTTTATTAATTTTCTTCTCCAAAGAACTGAGGTTTGATTAACGTTGGGAATTTGAAGCCCTTCTCAACTGTTTATGCAAACAAAATAGGGTTAGGGTCTGGTTTGAAATAGGGTATCAAATTTTGGGTCAGGTCTGAAATAGGGTATCAAATTTTGGGTCAGGTCTGAAATAGGGTAGGGAAAATCACATATTTTGGTCTGTAATAGGATGAGGGTTTCCAGAAGTGTTTCCATACACCCCCACCCAAATCTTCAGGAAGTACCCCCCTCCCGGGGCAGGAAAGAAGGGATGGGAAGTGGGATTCCCCAGGTGGCAGGAAGCAAGAGAAATAGGAAAAAATTGCAGGACGTGGCATAATACATGGCAACTGAAAAAGGGAAAAGAGGAAAGGGCCGACAAAAACTGGTCAAGCGGTATGGGCATGAGAAGTTTGGACCCCTTGTACCCCACAATTCCACTGATGCCTTTCGTTTTTGAGTGAGAGTGAGGATTGGCAACCTTACTAATTGAGAAAACAGAAAAATGAAATGCATATACATTTTGAATGATGTTTTCTTGGATTAAAAATATCAAATTATCCACTTTAAATATTAAATTTTCTAATACATCACAATACCAGGTACTTATGTTGCAACAGAAACTTATCACAGAGGACGTCCGGTGAGGATAACATTTACAATCACTAGCTACAGGGTTCGTACGGGTCCAAGAAATCCTGGAGAGACCTTGAATTTTATTGTGGTATTTTCCAGGACTGGAAAGTCCTGAAAAATGTTTATCATTGTCTATTATTACTAAAATTCATGCAGGTCCTGGAAAGTCCTGAAAATCTATAACTCTTGTAACAAAGTTTTCTTATAAACAACTGTCTACAGTATTATTTTTGGATTTCTATTTCGTAAGGGTTTATTGCTTCAATAATAAAAATATTGTGCATTTGGAAGAGCTGGAAAACCTATCAAGTCCCGGAAAAGTCCTGGAAAATTGATTCTGAAAAAGGGTACCAACCCTGTAACAGAAATTTACACCTCAGACTTGCTCCACTCTTGTCACTATAAATACTGTAGTATAAAAATTAACTCTGTGAAACACAATGATATATTGGCTGTGTAAAAATAACACAGAGAAAGGCATGTGTCAGAGTAGCACAGTGGTGCCCACTATATCAGAAATCTAAATCAATACCACAGGAGGTTGCCATTCTGATTTTGAGTATGAGGAATCAGGCTTGCATGAGCGAAACATCGAACCAATGCCACCAGTTTGAATGGGAGGTCTGCGGCCTAGTAACCTTTGGAAACATTTCTGAACTCTGGTAAATAAGTTCTCGGCACACGATCAGAAGCTCTTAAGAATCTCGGAACTATATCAGTGATCCCTGAGCTCACACTAGCTGACTGCATATAAATGGCTGGTATCTAAGTAAAGACACCAAACAGCGCATTGGCGTGACGGCTACTTGAGAAGGTTGTATTTGCAGGTTTAAGGTTTCTTTCAGTTAAGTACTCAGGGTTCCTGTTAAAAACTGTCACGACTAAAACCATAGCTTATAATAACCCTAGCCCACGTAGCAGGGATACAAGTTATATATATGCACAAGCTTTCAGGAACTTACACAGCGTATCTTTAACTTTTTCTCCCACTGAGGAAGCAGAAGAAAAAATTAATCCTTTATGCCCTGATATAAGAATGCATATTCTCCTTACTGTTCTCCGTACATTTCTTATGGAACTAGTAAGGAGAATTTGTTGAAATTTCAAGACATCTTATCCTTGCTAATCACTTCCTTTATTCTCATCACTTGAATGTTTGAACAAGTAGTGATAATGTAAAGAGAAATTTCATTTTCATCACAGTTGGGGCTTAAAGGGTTAATGACCAGTTAAATCAGCACATTTTTTTTTCAAAAATATTCTATTTCACAATTATGTCCAATTCAACAAAGAAATATGACAGTATCTCCATGATATTAAACACATTCTTTTACAAATAAAGTTAATATGGAAATTATCTATACAACAAAATATAATACTTGTTAATGAATCTTTAATACACTTAAATGTATTCTTGCTTACTGTTATTAGTATCATCCACAAAATAAAATATGTAATACCGTGATAGCTTTAACACACCACTTTGTACTATGGATACAGCTTGCATATTCACTTACTTTACTTTGTCATTAAGCACTGTAATAATTTTTGCTTGTTTTTAAGATCTGTGAATTATACATCATGTGAAAAACAATACAGTCAGACCTCTCCATGTGACTACTTTGGCTTGTGAGTGACCAACTCCCATAAGCAACCATTTTTCCAAAATACCAAAATTTTCTTGGTCAAATCACCGAAATTGGTTCCTCTTGCAGGCGACCGCCTCTCATAAGTGACGGCAACCACTCTTTGGGATGACAACTTGACATTTTGTATTGATGAGCAAATTACTCTGTTAAGCAAATTGTGTTGTTTTAGAAAATATCCATACTCTTACCACAGGGGTTTTTTTGGTTTGAACCCCCCACTCCTCCAGAAATTCCACTTTAGGCTCATACTTTCCTTTAAAAATTTTGGTCTTTAAGACCCCCCTCCCTCTCGAAATTTCCAATGAACCTCTGCGGTGGGGGTATGGATATTTTCTGCAACCACACATTACTTGACACGTGGTCAACTCTCACGTACGTGATAGCCGGTCTACCAATAAACTAATGCAACAAAGAGTTCTAAGATTTAAACCAGTCCTTATCACTTCTCATTATTTTCTGCCAGAGGACATTAGATGCCAGAAGCATGGGATTAACAGCTACAGTATCAATGGAACACATTCCAAACACGTTGATAGGTAAGGCATAAAGCAAACTGTTTCTGATTTGATTTCCGATCAACCCTGAATGTCTTTGGCTGCGTCATGTTGCAAGGTTAAAAAAATTAAGCTTCTGAAAATTAGCAATCAAAATTTAGACCCCATGTGGTCTGAACTCAAGTAAGCCCGTCTGTCCCCCTGCCATAGGCTACCACCTAGGCTGGAGAATTGGTGATTACTTACAGGAGGTTCAAATGTATTATTCAAAAACATCTTAGGGCCAATTGGGACAGGATAATTTTTGCTTACAACTGTTATATGCAACTTGCTCACATCGTGTGTCTAACACGAATCATGTCATCTAAATCAGGCGAACAACATCCTCACAACAGTTGCACACAACATGAAAAATGTTGTAGGACTTTGAAACATGTTTTAAAACCCCGTGACAGTCATAGCCACAATCAAAATGTTAGAATGATGAGTTATTAAAGATCTTTGCCTGATGCAATCAGCGCTTGCTACAGAAGTCGCATGCAACAGTCATAAGCAATATTCGTACCGTCTAGGTCAGCCCTTAGAAATCTGAATCATTTCTGACCAAAAAGCATGAAGATTCTCAGTGGAGATTAATAAGGTCCACAGAGAATACATGAAATAATGTACAGATAATCTGTTCACTCTATGGGCAATACACATTCTTTGTTTCATAACAAAACAACAATTAAAAACCAAACTTCATGATTACCATGACAAACACTTAGTTACACCCAATTTAAGATTAATGATAATTACCTTCTTCTTCAAACAAGAAAATTAAATTGGGAAGACTCTTCTCCCACCTATTTTCACTTTAGTCTAGTCCACACCTCAAGTATTTTCAGGTAAAAATCTTCACCATTTTTCAAACCGAAATGACAAAAATGTTTACACTATTTCAAACCCAAACAGCAAAATTCAATATATCCCACGTCATGTTTAAATGACAAATTTGATCTTGAACAATCTACATAAATTAATAATATATATTTGAAATCAAATAAAATTTCCTAGTAAACTTGATTTACTGGTTTTCCATCCATGAATTCCTTTTTAGTTGAAATGCATTTGATTATTTCAAAATCAAAATGACAAGTCAAAGATCAAAGGAAGGGATAGGGAGGGGATCCACTAGCCCTGATCCTCCCCCACCAAGCCCACCACTGATAAGGGAGTCCGTCACCCGGACCCACCCCACAACCCAACCTGGTTCTTGGTCAAGGTGTGGGTTTCTCAAATGTCCCCAAAACATTTCTTGGTGCTTAGAACATTACATAATGTGTAAAATCAACAGGAATTTTTAAAGGTAACTTCAACTACTAAGGCCCTATTTATGTGGTCTCAGGAACCCGAGACAACCCCTCCCCCCCCCCCATTTACATGAGGATCACCAATTTGTCTTGGGGAGGCAGGACAACTCAGGGGGGGGGGATGTTTCACCTTAGCAGGTAGGCTGTAATAACAAGGAATGTCAACTTGGACAGATGAAATAAGCCCCCCTCCCTCCATTAAGCCACCGTTTCTAATACCCTCCTCCCCTTAGTGAGGCCTTAGCCAACCCCCTGTATTAATAGAGGCTAACCCTGGCAGGTGGGACAACTTTTTCACATTTTAACACTTTGTCTCACTTACCCAGGATGTTTTTTGCATGCCATGCATCACCTAACGTCTGGTTTTTGGTTTAAAAACAACCTATTTAGCAAAATATACATGAAAGAAACATTATTTTAAAAACAGAGGCTACAGTGAACAAATCAACCAAAAATTTTTAGGGAAGGTGTTCTGAGGTCATCAATTTTTAAGGAAGAAGGCATTCTGAGGTCATGAACATCAAAGTAAGATTTTGGAATAACTAAGTAGGGTTAACTTTGACTTGGTTAGTAGGGCCAAACTTCTTATGATATAGACGCTCCGTAAAGTTGTTTTGGGGGGTTAGGGGTTGTCTCGCGTACCCAAGACCAGATAAATGAGGCCTAATAAAATGAGGTAAAAGAACCTACAACTTGCACTTTCTTGTATCTTCCCTTTAAGTTTATAAAATCTGTGAGGAAAGTGGGACCAAACAAAAAAGTCTCCGTAATTTTATAAAACAGCTTGGGCTTGGTCTCTACGAAAACCTACTGCCACTAAAAAGAAGCCAAGTTTTTTAAAAAATTCTCTTACAAGAAATGTCTTTGGAGCTTTGAGAAACACACATCTGGAATGGTATCTGGAGAATTAGAAACCACTTACAGCCCTCCCCAGCTCTTTACCGGTGAACACAATACCAAGGATCCCACAAACAAAACCAAAAACTATAACAATGACCCTCACCACAATGTTGTACCATTTGAGCTCTTCCCATTTTAGGACAATGTGGAAAATGCAAGGGAACATAAAGCAGAGGCAGGTACCTGTAAAGCTGCCCACCAGACCCATAACTAAGCCAAAATGAGGAACAACAATGGCCAGAAACAGGCCAAAAGATAGGATGAGAGGACGCGACAACATGATCCAAAACCAGTGATATTTTGTGTCCTTCTTAAGGTGGGGAAAATAGGGCAACACCTTTAGGTCAAATGTCTCCAGCACAATGTAGCTAACAATAGGAAATGCTGTGAACACATTGGTTGCAACCAAAACATTGGCTAAAATGTAGAACACTGGACTGGTCTTGAGATTAACAGTTATGGCTTGCTGTGTGGCCGCTCCAAATCTCAGGACTGGAAGAAGACCAAAGGCAACTTTGACAATTGCTGCCACAAGGAATGCAACATTCATCATCATCGGGTACTGCTCTGGGTACATCATGCTCCCCTCAACACCTGGAAACACGGCATGGGCCGTGTAGCTGAACACAATGACACCAAAGCCAATGGGAAACTTACTGATGTCAAATGGAGGGACGTTCTCAATTCTCATGTCCCTGTACTGGGTTATAGAGTAGATGATAATTGTAAGAATCGATGACATCAAGGCAAACACTGAAATCATGCTGATCCAAGCGATCACTGACACCCGACGAAGAAAGAATCCAGGCAGTGCGATGCAGGCACAGATAGCAGACCAGGTGTAGATGTCAAAGGGTGCAAACTTGTGGAGAATGTCATTGAATATAGTTCCCAAGAGAACGATGTAAGTTACCACACCACCAAACATCTCACAGAACTGCACCACGCTCACAATCTGGTTGCCCCACCGGGGCCATACGGCTTCCCCGACCTCTGGGTAGTTCACCCGGACCCGCTTCTTCTTGCCCGTGCGCTTGGATGTTTCATATAAACACTCTATCAACAGCTTCCCGGTGTAGCAGCACAAAAAGGCCACGAGGGCATTGGCAGCCACTGCCGCCCATCCCCCCATCCGCACGGCATACGGCACCCCGAGAATCCCAGTTCCCTGGATGAGGTTCGTTACGTTCCAACCTGCAAGAAACGCCGAAGCGCGTCGGTCGTCTGAAGGCTTCTCCAGAAGCGAGACAGTCATGGTGGCAGACTTCAGCTTCTTTAAACTCTGAGAGAAACCACCTCGCGATAGACTTGTCCCCATAATCCCTGAAGACGACCTAGCCCTGGATCCGCTCGCTTTTCCCAAAAGATGTGTTTGTTCGTCCAGTGCCACAACAGTTGGCTGATCATTTACCGGTTGGCGGCTGTTCAAAGCGATGTCTTCACTGGCTGGGGTCTCCATTTTGGGATAAACGGATTTTGTTCTTTGATCGAAACAGTTCCTGCCAAATTACTCGCAGTGAAGAGCTTCGTTCGATATTACTTCCCAGACTTTCAGATAAAATAGCAAAATAGACTGTGGATTCGCAGCTGTAAAATCAGTGAAATCACATGTGTTGGCGTGAAGGCTTTAGAGTATTGAGTCAATAACTCAACAACCAATAAGGTTGTGGCACTGAACTTGAGTGAGTTATGAAGCAAGAGTGGCGGTGTTGTGTTACACTAAAGCTCCTCGACGGCGTTGACAAGCCCGGGACGAAACCAAATGACCGAACTTAAACAAATAAATAAGACAGAATTGACTTTATAATAAACATTTAACTCTATATGAGATTTTTGTTTTATTCCAAAGTTGCTCAACTAGTTGGTGATCTTTAAAATAAAATGTTTATAGCCTGGCTGTTGTCTTGCGTGACGTTACGGCATTAGTTTGTACTTTTGTTTGCGGTAACCTTAAAAGTTACCCGTTTTATTCTATCAGACATTCCTATTATTCATTTTATAAAGTTTAAACCTGCCTTTTCATATTATGAAATGATGACGACCATCGCAGTTAATGTTATCAACTTAAGCAGCTGATAGAAGAAACCTGAAGAAAAAATCAGGCTTGAACGTACGAGACTCCAACTCGACCTCTGCGAGCTTCTGCGATACCGGTGAAGCGCTCCATAAAATATTTCATATTTCAGTCCGCAGTTCACGACAATGAACATTTGAAATATTAAATTTCATTGATTTTTATATTCATAATAAATCCCAGTCGTTTTTCTGCCACCCAGCATGACATCAATGGATAATTCCCAGCTCAGTCGAGTGGACCGCAACAATGAAAGAGACGAAGCGAAGTACATTCTGTAATAATAATAATAATAAACTTTATTAACGTGTCTTAAAATATCTAGCTTACACTAAAGTAAGCTAATTGGGGACACCTATAGTCAGTACAGTCTGTACAGTCAGACCGACTTCAAACCGTCTCCCCACAGCATTCCTTCTGCTGCTTAACTTCCAGTCGTGTTAAATACTTACAATAACTAAAAGGAGATTTACAATAGGCATTCTGAAAAGCGCTTTCTACTGTGTATTTAAACTTGAAAACTTGAATAATTATTCATTCACTCTCTTTGTTGTCTGCACACGCGAATTGTTACGAAGTATATAAAATTTCGCTCCGTAGTAGATGCAAAGTGTCAGCTGCACAGGCTTTCAACCTGAGAATCAAAACAGAAAGCTTTGATCACTTATTCCAACATTTGATCACTTCTTTTTGATAAATAACTATGTTGTGTGACAACCCATGCTTACGCACCAACGGGTCGAGACCGTCACGCGGGGGCATGAATACATCGTGGGACAACCGTATCTGAAGAACCCGAAACAAAAAATGCCGACAGGCGCTACTCCCCAAAAAAGTTTCCTTTGCCACTGTAGACCGTGCCATTCTTTTGAGAAACTCAAAAAAGACCCACTCAGACCCCTGTTATCTTCAAAGGCTGAGTTCTAGTTTATAGAGGTATTTATTCCATTTATTTCAGCTAGAGTCACTCAGACAACTAAATTTTCATAATTTGCCCCCATCTTCTCAGCCTTGGGGGCCACCTCGTATCAAGGCCTGCAATATGTGCCTCTTGTTTACTGGTGTGCCCTATTGGTTATCTCACTAGCCTTCATTCTGCATTTAATTTGTTAATTAAAAGGGGAGTTGTGACTGACACCTTGGTGGGACATGGACAATGATGATGATGATGATGATGATGATGATGATGATGATGATGATGATGATGATGATGATGATGATGATGTAAGACCTTGGAGATCAAAGAAGTCTTACTACTTGTAAGGGAGCAAACCCTTTCTTACAAGCATCAACAAATGCAGGGTAGCAAAGGGCAACATGTTGTAAACACTTTTGGTTATTTCATTTGCCTAAATTTTGTCTTCAGAAAGGCTACTTTGTGAACCACTAATCCCAGCTTATCAAAGCACAGATTACCACTAAACAGAAGATTGGTAAACCTGTGCACATTCCAAAGTGACTTTGCAAAAAAATGTAACCACATAAGGATCACAAAACACATAAAGTAGTGTAAGAGAGATGACCCTTTTATTTCACTCTTCAAACAATTGTAGTGAAATATTTGTGACAAGGAAATGGCATGCTAATATTTGCTTAAATACTAACTATTTGGAATTCAATACTGGTTGCTGCTTTTGAAACTGTAGGCCATTTAAATGCAAGTTAATATGACCATTTAAATGAAAGCTACTGAGCAGAACTTCCCTGTGGTGCTGTTTATCATGCTATACAAGGTGGTTGTAACTTTTGAGTCTGAGAATGAAATCCTAATGTGTTACCATCTAAATAAGAGCTACTGACTAGTAAGTACTTTTATGAGGTGCTGTTTATTATGCTGTTCAAAGTGGACCTCACTTTTGAGTCTGTGGATGAAATCCTAAAGTGTAAGAATCCAAATAAAAGCTACTGAGCAGTACTTTTCTGTGGTACCGTTTATTCTCCTGTACAAATTTACTGTAACTATTAAGCAATTAATTTACACATATATATAATTATGTTCAAATTTTGTGAAGAGGATGAAAGGGTCTTAGGGACCGGCAGGAGCCCATTGCCCGGAGCGTCCAACTGCCATAAATTCGTGCAACAGCGTTTTTACAAGTAGGTTTATTTTAAGATAAGCTTTTCCCGCGAAAATAACTGTTTCCGATGACGTCTGCAATAAATCTAAGCTACTACTTCCCTTGTAAATACTGAAATTATCGCTTGAAATACTGTCAGAACACTCCGATAAAGATTCCTCGCTGGTCACTTGTATCCGTTATGTTTATTTCCAGTGTAGACGAGTTTTCGTAGTTTCGTACTCAGTCTATTATTAAATATGCAATCACTTTTTGATTGGCTATTTCAACCAATTCGCGGGAAAAGCTTATCTAAAAATAAATTTACTTGTGAAAATGCCGTTTCACAGACGCAGTATGGAAGTTGGAAGCTCCGGGTAATGGGCTCCTGGGACCGGTCATTATTTAGAGGTGGGGGAGGGCTGGTGCAAATAGGAAGAGGGTCAACAATTTTATACGGGAAAAAGGGGGGCACATAAATTTACGCACACATATTAGGGCGCTTTGTTATACAAAGGGGGATAAGGGTCAGCAAAAAATGTGCTTCAAAAGGGGGAGAGTCAGGAGAGTTTGAACATGGCCTCCTTCCATTTGTACCAGCCCTTCTCCCCCCTCTAAATAATGAACTGTTCCTTAACATCCTACTTTCCACACTCTTTACTCCCAGTTGCCACTGTTTTTTTTTTTTTGTGCTTGTTCTATTGCTAAATGTTATGTGATGTTGCAGCCTAATTCTTGCAATTCCTGCTAAAAGAGTAAATGGTGTGGCCAACGTCGCATTGCAAAACACACTATGGCCAACCTTAATTTAAAATTTTGATCCTTTTTCTCCTGGGTTCCCAAACCCTAGCTAATAACAAATATAATATTATTTTTAATTCCTGGTGCTTCTTACACTAGAAACACAGTAATATATTATAAAAAATTTAAAAGGACAACTTTCTCCATTTATGCTTCAATCCAGTTACTTGTGAAAAGAAAAATAAAACATAACTATGGGCCAATTGCAAAAAAGAGTTTGGACAGGGTTTATTAGGAAACAGTCTAAACCAAATTTAAGGAAGGTCAGGACAATTGTCACAATTTGTTAGACTCTGTATAGATGTGGCTTTTGTAGTCTGTGGGTCATCTAAGTGCTTATAATACAATTTTGACCTGCTTAGATGTGGTTTGTGGA
Organism: Siderastrea radians; assembly: GCA_964017195.1. Taxonomy (NCBI): domain Eukaryota; kingdom Metazoa; phylum Cnidaria; class Anthozoa; order Scleractinia; family Rhizangiidae; genus Siderastrea; species Siderastrea radians. The sequence continues at coordinate 138,071 of CAXHKT010000464.1, forward strand.
GGCCTGATTTACCCTCAAACCATTATTCTAAGTTGGACTTTTGTTTAGCAATCTGCCCTACATTTTTTACCCACGTCACCGATGATAGGAATTATAAAGACCGACACATTTATCAATGTTTGTACCCTGTTATAGAGTTAATCTTTCCCCTTTCCTGCCTCAAATGGCAAGAATCTACTCTTTATGATCCCCAGTGAGTACTCCCATCAATTAACAATAGGTTCCCAATATTGTGCAGCATCAAATTTCTCCCCATTATATCAGTGCATTAAGACATATACAGGTCACAAGAATTATGTAATTGTGATCACTGCAAAAGAATTGCCTGGATGTTGAAACAAGCTCTCCCAACTAGTGTCCAACAAAACGTATGGAGACCAGTAAATTGAAGCTGGGGCTTAAAGGGTAATAAGACCAAAATGGTCAACTCTGTTTCATGAGAAGACAGTGTGTCCGAGCTCTATATTGTTATAAAAAAAAATTAGACTACTTGTCCTTGTTTTCTATGTTCAAATGCTTGTTTTCTATGAATGAACAGACACCTCAGCTAGCTATGCACCACTGACTATAATTAACTCACAAAAGACAAGGATGAGCAGTCTAACTGTTTAAGAGACATGCACACATTTTTAAGCAGAAGACAGAGTTATTTAGCTCATAAAGAAAATTGACTTACCAAGAAGAAGACAGTTAAACAAGTGTAGTCAAGTCGACTTTTTTGACTACAGATAAGGCAAGCAAGCAGTTCAATAGTAAATGTTGTTTATCTACAAAGGAAGGAAATTTACTTCCCAAGGATCTAGCTGGTGTTGTTGTCCATGAGAAAATACATAATGACAACTGAACCAATGTGCATACTAGCAGTAGACCACGAAGAGTGTCTCTTAGTTCTGAGAAGACAGAAGATTCCCAATTTTATGCCAAAATGGTCAAAGCTTATACACTTTCAGTCTAAAACAGCTTGTCCCTACAGAGCCTAGCTAGCTATTAGAGGAAATTTAATAAGGCTCCAATAATGAAATTAGCATAAATTCACTAAAGCACGTTATTTGCTTACATTTACTAACTCAATACCAGTAAATACTGCTCCAAGAATGCCACAGGCAATTCCAAACAGTGTGATGAAAACTCTACAGACTACCTGGTACCAGGCCAGTTTCTTCCACTTCAGCTTCAGATGAAAAACACAAGGAAATATAAAACACAAGCTGGTGCCAGTTAAGCTGCCTAACAACCCCATGACAAGGCCAAAATGAGGGACCGTGATGGCCAGGAAGACTCCAAAAGTAAAGAGCAATGGCCGGGTGAGGAGCAACCAGAACCAGTGAAAGCCAGACTCTTTGGCCAAGTGAGGAAAGTAGGGGAGCATTTTTGTATCCCAGGTCTCTAAAACAACAAACATGACCAATGGGAAGGCAAGGACGACATTGGAGACGACAAAGGTGTTTGACAGGATGTAAAAGACAGGGCTGCTTTTAAGGTTGATGGTTATTGCCTGGTTTACCTCTTGTCCATATCGGAACACGGCCATCAAACCCAAAACCATTTTTGTGATGGTCGAGTTTGCAAATGCAACCTTTAACATCATGGGGTACTGTTCGGGATGTCGCATGCTTGCTTCCACCCCTGGGAACACAGCATGAGCAGTGAAGCTGAACACGATGATGCCGAAACCAATGAGAAAAGAATTCAACTGGAACCCAGGCATGTTATCAATGCTCATTTGCTGATACTGGGTGATGCAGTAGATTATGATGGTCAGCACACCAGAGAACAGCGCGAAAACTGAAATCATGCTGATCCAGGCAATCACTGATACGCGGGTGATGAAGATTCCAGGAAGGATGAAACACGCGACAATCACTGACCATTCGTAGACGTCCATGGAAGTCATGTTATGAAAGAGGTCCAGGAAGATGGACGCCAGCAAGACGATGTACGTGACAGCTATCCCAGACATCTCACAGACTTGAACGACGCTGACTATCTTGTTCCCCCATCGGGGCCAAACGGCTTCGCCAACATCCGGGTAATTGACCCTGACCCTCTTTCGCTGACCAGTGCGCTTGGACTCCTCGTAGAGACAATCAATCAACAGTTTTCCAGTGTAACAACAAAGAAAGCCACATACGAAGATCGAAACGACCGCGGCCCATCCTCCAAGTTTAACAGCGTACGGTATTCCCAAAATCCCGGTACCTTGTATCAGATTGGTAACATTCCACCCAGCGAGGAACGCGTTGGCGCGCCTATCATCTGACGGCTTTTCAATCAGGGACATGGTCATCGTTGCGGAACGCAATTTCATCAAACTTCGCGATAAATTCATTCTCGAGAGGCTTACCCCTAGAAAGCTCTTGCCAGCTTCCGATTCGCCATGAATCAATGGCGCCCTTTCTCCCAGCGGTACAACTGTTGGCTTGGATAAATCGGTTGTTCCTAATGCAATCTCTTCGCGATCAGCGGAACGTGTGTTCACTGTATTTCGCGAGGGCGCAGCGAGCAAAGCAGTGTTTTCAGCCATTGTGATTTGTTTCCTCTTTTACCCTTTCGATTTGTTCAGTTTCCCACGTGCAGATTTGAGTAAACACAAAATCGGTTCAACACGTAAACATGTACTTGAAATAAGTTGACCTCGGCTGTTCAAACGCAAATGTTTTGGGATGTAAATCTAGAACACATTCGTTTCTTTCTCCACATGTTATTGTTTTGCCACGGGACACCTCACGAATTAGCCTATCACAAACTTCATTCTTCGCTTGTTTACCAATTCCCAGTGATGCACTTAGATTTGTAGTACAATCAAGTCCCGTCGCTTCTTTTGTTTGAGAATTGTAGTGGAGTACTTGTACAGTCTGAAAGTTGATGCGTCCTTTACAGTAGCCTGTGTGCAGAGATCAACCTCGTCCCCAGGGTCTTCTCGCTTTTCAATATGGCGGCGGCTCGGGAGAAGACCCTGGCACACAGCAGAATCACGTGACCAAAATTTCCAACGACGATGGAAATGTATTCAAAATGGCGGCTAAGGCGAAGTGAGTGAGAAGATCTGGGTACGGGATTACGGCTGAGGTCAAGATAAACAAAATGGCGGAAAAGGCTGAAGGTTGGTTCAAACATGCGTGAAGAAAAAGAGAAAAACAAAGACAAGTTATACATATACGGGCTTTAGGAACACGGCAAAGTGTTAGAGGTCTTGTTTTGGCCGTTCATTTAATATGGTTTGTGCGTACAGTATAAAGCTCGCCGAACTCATAGATCACGCGCAAAATAGAAAATCATCAGGGTAATTTATTAAGCTGAAGTCTTACATCTTCCCCTGACCACTTGTTTTTAAATGTTGATCAAGTGAAATTGTTCGCTTACGAATACACTCGAACGAACGTGTATTTTTTTTTTCATGAGGATAGGCGGCTTTTGGCATAATTTATCTTACGGTAAATTGTTGCAAATTATTTATTTATTTATCTATTTATGCTCAACCAGTCTATTTATTTTTTACTTGCTGATCCTAGCCAACTTGGTTTGGTAAATGTAACTCTTATGATTGTTTGTTTATGACTCTTATGACTGTTTGTTTATGGATTGACCCATACCAAAGATCTTTGGCATAGTATACCCTAGCATGGACTGCACATCTATTTGCAACTTTCTTTTTATTTTCAAAGATTTATATGTTCAAGTAACAAAGTTTGTATGTAATCTTAAGTTACTTTACTCTGCTTGCTATCCCATAGCAATCTGTTTCTTGAGCTTTTCAATTCATGGGTAACACTTTTCATTATCCTGTTCAACCACTGGAGATAAAAAAAAAATGCTCATGTTTATTTATTAGGAGTGATTACATAAGTCTTTGAACATTTTTAACATTTCGTCATCTTTAGAGCTTATAATAAAATACCGGTAAGGGCTGGTATGCTTGAGATGAGGGACGAATCATTGTTCATCATCATCATAAGATTTATTTAGAAGTTACAGCATCCCATTTATTGCAAGTGCTCTTCCAGAGAGCCATGTTGCAATTGCATAGTCAAACAGTTAGTGGTGTTTAATCCAGCAAATCCCAGGTGTGGCTTTAAAGGGAACAGTGGTCATGTTGGCATTGTTGGATTTATTTAGTCCCATTCCTGTCTACATATTTGCTTGTTCAATTGCAGATCTCCTAGGATTTGTCACTTTCAATACTGCTTTCTGTGCTTGAGCTGTCCAGTTTACAAATATTTCCTCATGATACTTTATGTGCATGTTTTTTTGAGTTAGAAATATCGTTTGTATTTATTTATTATTTACTGTTAATATTGTTAGAAATATCATTGTAGACGAGTGTCCAATACTAACACACTTGTGTTATTAATAACTGATTGGGCTAATGATAAGGTATGATATCAACAACAATTTACTTTTGGAAAAAGTTATGTGTGTAATCTTGGCTGTTAGAATTTAGTAAAATAAGAGCCTGTAAAGAATGGGCAAATAAAGCATTTGAACAGTGGATAGATACAGTCCTCTTTGTTTGTTCAACCAGTGCTGGGGATAATATTCCTTTATAGGTTTTAAGAAATTTCCTCCTTGAGTACTTCAATGAATTGAGTTATTTGGGTGAAGTTTGGAACTGTTTAAAAATGGAAATCAATGGGAAATGGGGGTTCAAGAAGAAAAGGAGAAAAAATGACTATTTTGATGAAGTTCTTTAATGAGAATTTAAAATTAACATTGAGTAAAGGAATAACAAAATAACATGCTATCAACCTAGGGTGCTCTTATGTTGATATCACATTTTTGTTGATGTTTGAAAAATAAAAGGAAGCATGATCAAACCAAGTGCCATACATACACGTATATCTGTTAGAGGCAACATTATCCCTGCTGAGAAGGACAATTTATTTTTCCAGTGGCCATTTAATGTATTTGACTGGCAATAAATTGAATATGGTGACAGAAAATTCAAGTAACAGGGAGGTGAGAATAATGACAAGTCATGAAGTTATAACCTGATAATATCAATGAATGCAAGGTCAAATTCCATGCCTGTTTGCCAAAAAAATGTTAACCTGAAAAAAAGTATGTTGTGAATTATGAAAAATTAGAAAACATTTTGTTGCAAATACCAGGTCCCTTACATTCTTCACACCATCAATCCCCTACCCCTTGGTATTTAGACACTAAAAGGGGCATGGGTTATGGTAACTTACACAGGAAATCCCTTCCACAAAATTAGAATAGTAATTCACTAGCCCTGGCAGTTGGATGCTCACGATGTCTAGTTCTCAACTCCACCTTCAAGCAACAACACAGAAGCAGTCTACCATTCAAAAGATTACAGCAAATATGTTACAGTCCCTTTTTGGGATTAGCAAGCTTGGAAGCATGGTTTACTCCTAAGCAATTGGCTGCCTTATCGTGTTATGATCACTAAAACTTCACTGACAAGTTACCAATAATTTTTGAAAATGTAATCCTGGCTAGCTGTCCTGATACCAAGGAGAATCAGGCTTGTAAACCCAAATTAGGCCCTGCCTTGAAAATCCAAGCAAGCTCATGAACACAGCTCAGTTCTGTCCCATTGCCCACATCACTATCATATATTTAAGATTCAGGTTTATATTACCCCAGTTAAGTCATGCCTTGAAAATGCCAGTAGTTAGCTGCATGAGTCCCCGTAAGCAGAAACACTCTCATGGTGTGGAAGGACTAAAAACACCCTCTAAATTCATTCAATTCACTTCTACAAGTGTGAACTTGGAACAGTCTCAACCATTCTGAGTAACTTAATAATTAAAGCAACGTTGTAGAATCACGCACATGTAGCCGTCCAATGTGTATAAAGCTATTTATCCCTGCGATCGAAATCCTCAAATTACCTAAATTGCCTATGCAAGCAACTTGTTCTCCGCACTTGAAATTATTTATTAATATCAGCAGCTATAGCAACAGCATCTGTAAATTTAGCTTCTACAAATTTATCAAAGAATGGAATGCCCTAAGCAGCAGCTGACTCATTTAAGTTATTTTATATAATTTTATTTGATTTACACCGGTTTTTCATTTTTATTAGATTCCTTAATTGCACAGCAAATTCGCAGCGATAGGACAATTTTGCGAATGAATCTAACATGTATAAATAAAACAATACATACATAAGACATACAAGTGCCTTACAAGTTTTCAATGACCATGGAAACACAAATAATTAGTGCGCGATTATGCTTTATTTATGACAAAAATCGGAGCAAGTACATTACCATTATATCCAGCGACTGCCATTCCAAAACTCTAAAGTATCGTGCACATTGACGATTGGTAAGGTTCTTACGTAGATCACCAGCCGATCGCGATAGAGGAACTTTTAACCCGAATAATCTACGAATCTTGGGTTTGGTACTTCAGATCTTCCTCATACGGAACAGCTGCAGATTTGTAAATTGTCAAACAGAAAAACTGTTCAGCTTTCACATCACAGAGACCTAGAAATAGCAATGTTTGGGTTGCAGGAAGAACCGACAAAGATCCGCCATCTTTGCTTTTGGAAGCCGTAAACCAATCAGAACACATGTAAGAATGGCGCCAATCAGCGACCGTTTTAGGTCGCTATGTGCCAGGGTCTTCTCCCGAGCCGCCGCCATATTGAAAAGCGAGAAGACCCTGGGGACGAGGTTGTGCAGAGATCACCTGTCCAGGGGAAATAAGAGATGCCTGCACGTGGGCTATGGA
>CAXHKT010000464.1:151600-197600 GCA_964017195.1 Siderastrea radians
AGTTCCTGCCAAATTACTCGCAGTGAAGAGTTTCGTTCCATATTAATTCCTAGACTTTCAGATAAAATAGTAAAATAGACTGTGGATTCGCAGCTGCAAAATCAGTGCAATCACATGTGTTGGCGTGAAGGCTTTGAGAGTATTGAGTCAATAACTCAACAACCAATAAGGTTGTGGTACTGCACTTGAGTGAATTATGAAGCAAGAGTGGCGGTGTTGTGTTACACTAAAGACTCTTACGTCTCCTCGACGGCGTTGACGCCGGCGTTGACAAGCCCGGCACGAAACCAAATGACCAACAGAATTGACTTTATAATAAACATTTAACTCTATATGAGATTTTTGTTTTATTCCAAAGTTGCTCAACTAGTTAGTGATCTTTAAAACAAAATGTTTATAGCCTCGCTGTTGTCTTGCGTGACGTTACGGCATTAGTTTGTACTTTTGTTTGCGGTATCAGACATTCCTATTATTCATTTTATAAAGTTTAAACCTACCTTTTCATATTATGAAATGATGACGACCATCGCAGTTAATGTTATCAACTTAAGCAACTGATAGAAGAAACCTGAAAAAAAAAATCAGGCTTGAACGTACGAGACTCCAACTCGACCTCTGCGATACCGGTGAAGCGCTCCATAAAATATTTCATATTTCAGTCCGCAGTTCACGAAAATGATCAGCATTTCAAATAGTAAATTTCATTGATTTTTATATTCATAATAAATCCCAGTCGTTTTTCTGCCACCCAACATGACATCAATGGATAACCCAGCTCAGTCGAGTGGACCGCAACAATGAAAGAGACAAAGCGAAGTACAGCCTGTGCAGTCGGACCGGGAGTCAGAGTTGAACAACTTCAAACCGTCTCCCCACAGCATTCCTTCTGCTGCTTAACTTCCAGTCGTGTTAAATACTTGCAATAACTAAAAGGAGATTTACTATAGGCATTCAGAAAAGCGCTTTCTATTTCGTATTTAAACTTGAAAACTTGAATAATTATTCATTCACTCTCTTTGTTGTCTGCACACGCAAATTGTTACGAAGTATATAAAATTCCGCTCCGTAGCAGACGCAAAGTATCAGCTGCAAAGGCTTTCAACCTGCGAATCAAAACAGAAAGTTTTGATCACTTATTCCAACATTTGATCACTTCTTTTTGATAAATAACTATGTTCAGGGGCACCCAACGGTTCGTCCTGTTCGGGAGACTTAAATCGCCTGAGAAATTCGGATTTAATTCCAGTGAAAACTATAGAGATTTATTTGGCGAAACATCACCTCAGACTTTCGTAACAAGAGGAGTTATTAATTCCTTTTGTTTTCGGAAGGACAGATATCTCGTTCAGAGTGTAAAATAAGGTCAGCTAGCATTTTCGGAGGGCTATCAGCGGCTCGGAAATTCGGCGGATAGGATTCTGTTTCCTAAAATTTTCTGTGGCCTAATTTTTCAGCTAAAAACGCCGAACAGATCAACCTGTATTAGCTTACACAAATAAGCTCTGAAACAATCTAAGAAAGCAGAAAATGATATTTTAAGTATTTTACTAGACTCTTCTCGTTGGGTGCCCCTGTATGTTGTGTGACAACCCATTCTCACGCATCAACGGGTCGCGACCGTCACGCGGGGGCATGAATACATCGTGGGACAACCGCTTCAGAAGAACCCGAAACAGAAAATGCCGACAGGCGCTACTCCCCAAAAAAGTTTCTTTTTCCACTGTAGACTGTGCCATTCTTTTGAGAAACTCAAAAAAGACCCACTCAGACCCCTGTTATCTTCAAAGGCTGAGTTCTAGTTTATAGAGGTATTTATTCCATTTATTTCAGCTAGAGTCACTCAGACAACTAAATTTTCATAATTTGCCCCCATCTTCTCAGCCTGGGGGACCACCTCGTATCAAGGCCTGCAATATGTGCCTCTCGTTTACTGGTGTGCCCTATTGGTTATCTCACTAGCCTTCATTCTGCATTTAATTTGTTAATTAAAAGGGGAGTTGTGAGACCTTGGTGGCCCATGGACAATGATGATGATGTAAGACCTTGGAGATCAAAGAAGTCTTACTACTTGTAAGGGAGCAAACCCTTTCTTACAAGCAACAACAAATGCAGGGTAGCAAAGGGCAACATGTTGTAAACACTTTTGGTTATTTCATTTGCCTAAATTTTGTCTTCAGAAAGGCTACTTTGTGAACCACTAATCCCAGCTTATCAAAGCACAGATTACCACTAAACAGAAGATTGGTAAACCTGTGCGCATTCCAAAGTGACTTTGCAAAAAAATGTAACCACATAAGGATCACAAAACACATAAAGTGATGTAAGAGAGATGACCCTTTTATTTCACTCTTCAAACAATTGTACTGAAATATTTGTGACAAAGAAATGGCATGCTAATATTTGCTTAAATACTAACTATTTGGAATTCAATACTGGTTGCTGCTTTTGAAACGGTAGGCCATTTAAATGCAAGTTAATATGACCATTTAAATGAAAGCTACTAGGCAGAGCTTCCCTGTGGTGCTGTTTATCATGCTACACAAGGTGGTTGTAACTTTTGAGTCTGAGAATGAAATCCTAAAGTGTTACCATCTAAGTAGAAGCTACTGACTAGTAAGTACTTTTATGAGGTGCTGTTTATTATGCTGTTCAAGGTGGACCTCACTTTTGACTCTGTGGATGAAATCCTAAAGTGTAAGAATCCAAATAAAAGCTACTGAGCAGTACTTGTCTGTGGTACTGTTTATTACCCTGTACAAATTTATTGTAACTAATAAGCAATTAATTTACACATATATATAATTATGTTCACAGGGGTCTTAGGGACCGGTCATTATTTAGAGTTGGGGAGGGCTGGTACAAATAGGAGGAGGACCAACAACTTTTATGCAGGAAAAAGGGGGGCACATAAATTTACGCACACATATTAGGAAGCTTTGTTATACAAAGAGGGATAAGGGTCAGCAAAAAATGTGCTTCAAAAGGGGGAGGGTCAGGAGAATTTGAACATGGCCTCCTTCCATTTGTACCAGCCCTCCTCCCTTATCTAAATAATGACCTGTCCCTTAACATCCTACTTCCCACACTCTTTACTCCATTTATCAATGTTTGTACCCTGTTATAGAGTTAACCTTTCCCCTTTCCTCCCTCAAGTGGCAAGAATCTACTCTTTAAGATCCCGGGTGAGTACTCCCATCAATTTACAATAGGTCCCCAATATTGTGCAGCATCAAATTTCTCCCCATTATATCAGTGCATTAAGACATATACAGGTCACAGGTAATTGATCACTGCAAAAGAATTGCCTGGATGTTGAAACAAGCTCTCCCAACTAGTGTCCAACAAAATGTATGGAGACCAGTAAATTGAAGCTGGGGCTTAAAGGGTAATAAGACCAAAATGGTCAACTCTGTTTAATGAGTAGACAGTGTGTCCGAGCTCTATATTGTTATAACAATAATTAGACTACTTGTCCTTGTTTTCTATGAATGCTTGTTTTCTATGAATGAACAGTTACCTCAGTTAGCTGCGCACCCCTGACTGTAATTATAAACTCACAAAAGACGAAGACGAGCAGTCTAACTTTTTAAGAGACATGCACACATTTTTAAGCAGAAGACAGAGTTATTTAGCTCATAAAGAAAATTGACTTACCAAGAAGAAGACAGTTAAACAAGTGTAGTCAAGTCGACTTTTTTGACTACAGATAAGGCAAACAAGCAGTTCAATAGTAAATGTTATTTATCTACAAAGGAAGGAAATTTATTTTCCAAGTATCTAGCTGGTGTTGTTGTCAATGAGAAAATACATAATGACAACTGAACCAATGTGCATACTAGCAGTAGACCAGGAAGAGTGTCTATTAGTTCTGAGAAGACAGAAGATTCCCAATTTTATGCCAAAATGGTCAAAGCTTATACACTTTCAGTCTAAAACAGCTTGTCCCTACAGAGCCTAGCTAGCTAGCAGAGGAAATTTAATAAGGCTCCAATAATGAAATTAGCATAAATTCCCTAAAGCACATTATTTGCTTACATTTACTAACTCAATACCAGTAAATACTGCTCCAAGAATGCCACAGGCAATTCCAAACAGTGTGATGAGAACTCTACACATTACCTGGTACCAGGCCAGTTTCTTCCACTTCAGCTTCAGATGAAAAACACAAGGAAATATAAAACACATGCTGGTGCCAGTTAAGCTGCCTAACAACCCGATGACAAGGCCAAAATGAGGGACGGTGATGGCCAGGAAGACTCCAAAGGTAAAGAGCAATGGCCGCGTAAGGAGCAACCAGAACCAGTGAAAGCTGGACTCTTTGGCCAAGTGAGGAAAGTAGGGGAGCATTTTTGTATCCCAGGTCTCCAAAACAACAAACATGACCAGTGGGAAGGCAAGGACAACATTGGAGATGACAAAGGCATTTGACAGGATGTAAAAGACAGGGCTGCTTTTAAGGTTGATGGTTATTGCCTGGTTTCCCTCTTGTCCATATCGGAAAATGGCCATCAAACCCAAAACCACTTTTGTAATAGTTGAGTTTGCAAATGCAATGTTTAACATCATGGGGTACTGTTCGGGATGTTGCATGCTTGCTTCCACCCCTGGGAACACAGCATGAGCAGTGAAGCTGAACACGATGATGCCGAAACCAATGAGGAAAGAATTCAACTGGAACCCGGGCATGTTGTCAATGCTCATTTGCTGATACTGGGTGATGCAGTAGATTATGATGGTCAGCACACCAGAGAACAGCGCGAAAACTGAAATCATGCTGATCCAGGCAATCACTGATACGCGGGTGATGAAGATTCCAGGAAGGACGAAACACGCGACAATCACTGACCATTCATAGACGTCCATGGAAGTCAAGTTATGAAAGAGGTCAAGGAAGATAGATGCCAGTAGCACGATGTAAGCGACAGCTATCCCAGACATCTCACAGACTTGGACCACGCTGACTATCTTATTCCCCCATCGGGGCCAAACAGCTTCGCCAACATCCGGGTAGTTGACCCTGACCCTCTTTCGCTGGCCAGTGCGCTTGGACTCCTCATAGAGACAATCAATCAACAATTTTCCAGTGTAACAACAAAGAAAGCCACATACGAAGATCGAACCGACCGCAGCCCATCCTCCAAGTTTAACAGCGTAGGGTACTCCCAAAATCCCAGTGCCTTGTATAAGATTGGTAACATTCCACCCAGCAAGGAACGCGTTGGCGCGCCTATCATCTGACGGCCTTTCAATCAGGGACATGGTCATCGTTGCGGAACGCAATTTCATCAAACTTCGCGATAAATTCGTTCTCGAGAGGCTTACCCCTAGAAAGCTATTGCCAGGTTCCGATTCGCCATGAATCAATGGCGCCCTTTCTCCCAGCGGTACAACAGTTGGCTTGGATTCGGTTGTTCCTAATGCAATCTCCTCGCGATCAGCGGAACGTGTGTTCACTGTATTTCGCGAGGGCGCAGCGAGCAAAGCAGTGTTTTCAGCCATTGTGATTTGTTTCCTCTTTTACCCTTTCGATTTGTTCAGTTTCCCACCTGCAGATTTGAGTAAACACAAAATCGGTTCAACACGTAAACATGTACTTGAAATAAGTTGACCTCGGCTGTTCAAACGCAAATGTTTTGGGATGTAAATCTAGAACGCATTCGTTTCTTTCTCCACGTGTTATTGTTTTGCCACGGGACACCTCACGAATTAGCCTATCACAGACTTCATTCTTCGCTTGTTTACCAACTCCCAGTGATCCACTCAGATTTGTAGTACAATCAAGTCCCGTCGCTTCTTTTGTTTGAGAATTGTAGTAGAGTACTAGTACAGTCTGAAAGTTCATGCGTCCTTTACAGTAACCTGTGTGGAGAGATCGCCTGTCCAGGGGAAATAAGAGATGCCTGCACGTAGGCGACCTTTTCATCAACTTTCGCCAGGTTCCCCTTTTTAGTTCGCAGTTGCTATAGCAACTGAGAACTATTGGGGCTGTCCTGGCGTAAAGAGTCGTGTTAGTGTGTTAACTTTTTGGCAACAAGTCCACAAAGCCATTCAAAGTAGAATCCTTCGAGGTGTAATAGACAAGTTTTGGGGGCTTTTAACCAAGTTTTGCGCAGTCTCTATGGTGAAGAATTAATCGGAGTGTTTGGATCCTCGAAAATATCGTAGATTTTGATTTGCAAAGACAACGCAGGAAGGAATCGGAAGGAAAAGTTTACTCAGGGGCATGTTAGGACTCGCTGGTCTTCAGTTTAGGTTGGCGTTCGCCAGTGGGTTAGGAACAGCTGGACGAGGAAAGAAATTGGTTGTTAAGTTTAGTTGTTGTCGAAAAGATGGCAAAGAAGTCTTTGTGTGTTGATGTTTCTGATCTACAAGTGGAAACATTTCGTTATGCATATTAAGTTGTCTGGGGGAGATAATTGGTCATAATTAATGAAGTCCACGAAAGGCGATTGTGTACGGGTACGGGTTTAAGTTATAAACTACCAAAAAATCATCCACACCTTACAGAGTTCAAGGACTTTATTGACAGAATTTAGTTTGAGTCTTATGTGGTTTACTTTGAGCTGATAGATAGTGTATGTTGCTCGGAATTATCGGCCAGTCAGGATTTTCCCCGTACGTGCGTATTTAATAAATTTTAAAAATATTCCATGCATCATTGCCAGAAGAGTCCTGACTCTTTCCCGTTATTAAGCTCTCTAGAATCGACCGTTATTGAAGTTTTCTTGGTTTCTGTATTTCATGTCCGCAGTTTAGTTTCATAGTTCCCACAGTTGAATGTATTCGTGGTTATGACATAGATGTGACGATTTACTCGTTATTCTGAACTTCCCAAATGATGTTTGTTCTTTGATGATCACCAGAAAGATTCTTGAAATCCTTGTCATTAAGCTGCAAAAATGTTTTGTGTTTTCTCTCGCTTAGCCTTTGAGAACAATCATATTCGTGAGGTTTTCCTGACACGAAAGCTATTTAAATTTGATGTTCATAATTCAATTAGTAGAATGTTTACTCAGGTGTAATGTTGGCATGATTTCTGACACGAAAGTAAAGTTTTGTCAATCACAAGTTTTTAAATAAACTCAAACAACTTATATACACGCAAAAACTAGCCGAACGTCTGTTTCTCTTTAATTATGTAAGTATTCTTCTACAGTCATTCTGTTATTACGAAAAAAAAAAGATTTCCCAGACTTATGATAGCATATTTCTTTTCAAATGCCGGACTACGTTTTCGTGGTCTCCCCGTTATTCTTTAATTTTGAGCTCCCTGTTACCTATTTAATGGTGACGCTCTCTATCATGCAACCAAATCCTGCTCCTGATAACACTGATATACACTGAACAACAAAGACAGCAGAGACAAAATAGAAGTAACATCTAAAAAACAACTGGGAACTATCCGAACGGATCCGCTCGTTCGTCACGCGACACAGCAGCGAGTGTCACGCCGGGCACTTTTTTTATTCCCAGATCGCGTATTTGTATTTTTGTGCATGTGTGTATTTTGTAGTCCTCAGCTTGTACATTTTTAAGTTCATAGCCTGCGCATAGTTTACACTTAAAACTTCAAAATTATGAAAGCTAGGGATTCCTGTTTTTTTTTTTGTTGTTGTTTTTTTTTTCTATCAAAGCCACCAGCCAGAGTCTTAGCCCTTTAGATGTTTAGGAAATACCCGGAAAATATTGATACACATCTTTGTATGGGATAAGAAATGCTGCAAGATACTGAATAAGGGGTCTCTGGCTTAGCAGACTTTGGGATTGAGGCTGGGTTTGGAAACTTGTTTGCTAAACCAAGTCCTCTGTTATTCATTTCAACAACCAAAAACAAAGCATGCTGGCAATTTACAATATATTTGTTGTCAAATATTCATATTATTTATGGTACTCGTACACAATGCAACACTTAATTAAATACAGTCACACAGTGACAGCTGATGAAATAGTGGATGCCTTTTCAAAAAAAATACACATCACCATCAAAATTTTTGTATCAGCCCACGGTTATGCTTCACAACTTAGCTTCACTTTGCAAAAGGTTATTAGTTTGTTGCATAGTAACAATGATGCATACTCAAATGCATCATTACAAACTGAACCATGGCAGTCCTGTTTTCCTTTCGCTTATCAGTTCAGCAAAAGAAAAGATAAGTTGACATCCACAAATGGGAAGAGAATCTGTTGCTATCACTTCTTTGATTAAAAAAAAAATCACAATACCATGGCATGCCATGTGGAAAACCCTGGAACCCGTAACACTGGTGTCCCCAAGGCTAATTCCTTGCTATTTGTTGAGCATGCCCTTGTGCAGTGATTGGCTCTGGCTAGGGTGTGGCAAAGCCTAGAGCCCATAGCACAAGATCCCCGGACAATCAACAACCAAGTCAAAGTTCTAGACCACAACTCATTCACATACAAAAATTATTATGAAAATACAAATCACACTGGTGATACAACAAGCACACCATTCATCATTAATTTACTTCACTGAGGGTGGCAAAGGGTGTTTTTGTGAGCTCACTATGAATTGCCGGTATTTTAACAAGAGAACTGAATAAGTATCCTTTATTGAAATATGATCTACTTCATAGCTTGATTTTCCATAATTATTACCAGTGGCAGAAGTGTTGAATGTTAGTGTTTGAATTAAATTATCTATACAACAAAATATAATTAGACTGCGAGTAGTCTCTAATTTTGGCGATGGCAATCGTGGGGCAGGCAAAATACACACGCGGGCGCGAAGGTTCGAGGACATCGCCAAAATTAGAGACTACTCGCAGTCTAAATATAATACTTGTTAATGAATCTTTAATACACTTTAATGTATTCTTGCTTACTGTTATTAGCATCATCCACAAAATAAAATATGTAATACCGTGATAACTTTAACACACCACTTTGTACTATGGTTACATCTATGCATATTCACTTACTTTACTTTGTCATTAAGCACTATAATAATTTTTGCTTGTTTTTAAGATCTGTGAATTATTCATCATGTGAAAAACAATACAGTCAGACCTCTCTCCATGTGACTACTTTGGCTTGTGAGTGACCACCTCCCATAAGCAACCACTTTTCCAAAATACCAAAATTTTCTTGGTCAAATCACCGTAATTGCAGGTTCCCCTTGCAGGTGACCGCCTCTCATAAGTGACGGCAACCACTCTTTGGGATGACAACTTGACATGTTTTGTATTGATGAGCAAATTACTCTGTTAAGCAAATTGTGTTGTTTTAGAAAATATCCATACTCCTACCACAGGGGTTTTTTTGGTTTGAACCCCCCACTGCTTCGGACATTCCAGTTTAGGCTCATACTTTCCTTTAAAAATTTTGGTCTTTAAGACCCCCTTCCTCTCGAAATTTCCAATGAACCTCTGCGGTGTGGGTATGGACATTTTCTGCAACCACACATTACTTGACACATGGCCAACTCTCACGTAAGTGATAGCCAGTCTACCAATAAACGAAGGCAATAAAGAGTTCTAAGATTTAAACCAGTCCTTATCAGTTCTCATTATTTTCTGCCAGAGGCTAGACAGATGCCAGAAGCATGGGATTAGGAGCTATAGTATCAATGGAACACATTCCAAACACGTTGATAGGTAAGGCATAAAGCAAACTGTTTCTGATTTGCCAATCAACCCTGAATGTCTTTGGCTGCATCATGTTGCAAGGTTAAAAAAATTAAGCTTCTGAAATTTAGCAATCAAAATTTAGACCCCATGTGGTCTGAACTCAAGTAAAGCACATCTGTCCCCCTGCCATAGGCTACCACCTAGGCTGGAGAATTGGTGATTACTTACGGGAGGTTCAACTGTATTATTCAAAAACTGTATTATTCAAAAACATCTTGGGGCCAATTGGGACAGGATAATTTTTGCTTACAACTGTTGTATGCAACTTGCTCACATCATGTGTCTAACACGAATCATGTCATCGAAATCAGGCGAACAACATCCTCACAACAGTTGCACACAACATGAAAAATGTTGTAGGACTTTTAAAACCCCGTGACAGTCATAGCCACAATCAAAATGTTAGAATGATGAGTTATTAAAGATCTTTGCCTGATGCAATCAGCGCTTGCTACAGAAGTCACATGCAACAGTCATAAGCAATACTCGTACCGTCTAGGTCGGCCCTTAGGGATCGGAATCATTTCTCACCAAAAAGCGTGAAGATTCTCAGTGGAGATTAATAAGGTCCACAGAGAATACATGAAATAATGTACAGATAATCTGTTCACTCTATGGGCAATACACATTCTTTGTTTCATAACAAAACAACAATTAAAAACCAAACTTCATGATTACCATGACAAACACTTAGTTACACCCAATTTAAGATTAACGATAATTACCTTCTTCTTCAAACAAGAAAATTAAATTGGGAAGACTCTTCTCCCACCTATTTTCACTTTAGTCTAGTCCACACCTCAAGTATTTTCAGGTAAAAATCTTCACCATTTTTCAAACCGAAATGACAAAAATGTTTACACTATTTCAAACCCAAACAGCAAAATTCAATATATCCCACGTCATGTTTAAATGACAAATTTGATCTTGAACAATCTACATAAATTAATAATATATATTTGAAATCAAATAAAATTTCCTGGTAAACTTGCTTTACTGGTTTTCCATCCATTAATTCCTTTTTAGTTGAAATGCATTTGATTATTTCAAAATCAAAATGACAAGTCAAAGATCAAAGGAAGGGAGATAGGGAGGGGATCCACTAGCCCTGATCCTCCCCCACCAGGCCCACCACTGATAAGGGAGTCCGTCACCCGGACCCACCCCACAACCCAACCTGGTTCTTGGTCAAGGTGTGGGTTTCTCAAATGTCCCCAAAGCATTTCTTGGTGCTTAGAACATTACATAATGTGTAAAATCAACAGGAATTTTAAAGGTAACTTCAACTTCTAAGGCCCCATTTATATGGTCTCAGGAACCCGAGACAACCCCTCCCCCTCCCCCCCCCCCCCCATTTACATGAGGATCACCAATTTGTCTTGGGGAGGCAGGAAAACTCAGGGAGGGGGGATGTCTCACCTTAGCAGGTAGGCTATAATAACAGGGAGCTTCAACTTGGACAGATGAAATAAGCCTCCCTCCCTCCATCAAGCCACTGTTTCTAATACACTCCTCCCCTTAGTGAGGCCTTAGCTGCTTACAAGCGCCAGCCCCGGTATTAATAGAGGCTAACCCTGGCAGGTGGGACAACTTTTTTGCATTTTAACACTTTGTCTCACTTACCCGGGATGTTTTTTGCATGCCATGCGTCACCTAACGTCTGGTTTTTGGTTTAAAAACAACCAATTTTATTAGCAAAATATACATGAAAGAAACATTATTTTAAAAACAGAGGCTACAGTGAACAAATCAACCAAAAATTTTTAATGAAGAAGGTGTTCTGAGGTCATCAATTTTTAAGGAAGAAGGCGTTCTGAGGTCATGAACATCAAAGTAAGATTTTGGAATAACTAAGTAGGGTTAACTTTGACTTGGTTAGTAGGGCCAAACTTCTCATGATATAGACGCTCCGTAAAGTTGTTTTGGGGGGTTAGGGGTTGTCTCGGGTACCCAAGACCAGATAAATGAGGCCTAATAACATGAGATAAAAGAACCTACAACTTGCACTTTCTTGTATTTTCCCTTTAAGTTTATAAAATTTGTGAGGAAGGTGGGACCAAACAAAAAGTCTCCGTAATTTTATAAAACAGCTTGGGCTTGGTCTCTACAAAAACCTACTGCCACTAAAAAGAAGCCAATTTTTTTTTTAATTCTCTTACAAGAAATGTCTTTGGAGTTTTGAGAAACACACATCTGGATTGGTATCTGGAGAATTAGATACCACTTACAGCCCTCCCCAGCTCTTTACCGGTAAACACAATACCAAGGATCCCACAAACAAAACCAAAAACTATAACAATAACCCTCACCACAATGTTGTACCATTTGAGCTCTTTCCATTTCAGGACAATGTGGAAAATGCAAAGGAACATAAAGCAGAGGCAGGTACCTGTAAAGCTGCCCACCAGACCCATAACTAAGCCAAAATGGGGAACCACAATGGCCAGAAACAGGCCAAAAGATAAGATGAGAGGACGAGACAATATGATCCAAAACCAGTGATATTTTGTGTCCTTCTTAAGGTGGGGGAATAGGGCAACACCTTTAGGTCAAATTTCTCCAGCACAATGTAGCTAACAATAGGAAATGCTGTGAACACATTGGTTGCAACCAAAACATTGGCTAAAATGTAGAACACTGGACTGGTCTTGAGATTAACAGTTATGGCTTGCTGTGTGTCCGCTCCAAATCTCAGGACTGGAAGAAGACCAAAGGCAACTTTGACAATTGCTGCCACAAGGAATGCAACATTCATCATCATCGGGTACTGCTCTGGGTGCATCATGCTCCCCTCAATGCCTGGAAACACGGCATGGGCCGTGTAGCTGAACACAATGACACCAAAGCCAATGGGAAACTTACTGATGTCAAATGGAGGGACGTTCTCAATTCTCATGTCCCTGTACTGGGTTATAGAGTAGATGATGATTGTAAGAATCGATGACATCATGGCAAACACTGAAATCATGCTGATCCAAGCGATCACTTACACCCGACAAAGAAAGAATCCAGGCAGTGCGATGCAGGCACAGATACCAGACCAGGCGTAGATGTCAAAGGGTGCAAACTTATGGAGAATGTCACTGAATATAGTTCCCAAGAGAACGATGTAAGTTCCCACACCTCCAAACATCTCACCTCCAAACATCTCACAGAACTGCACAACGCTCACAATCTGGTTGCCCCACCGGGGCCATACGGCTTCCCCGACCTCCGGGTAGTTCACCCGGACCCGCTTCTTCTTGCCAGTGCGCTTGGAGGTCTCATGTAAACACTCTATCAACAGCTTCCCAGTGTAGCAGCACAAAAAGGCCACGACGGCATTGGCAGCCACTGCCGCCCATCCCCCCATCTGCACGGCATACGGCACCCCGAGAATCCCAGTTCCCTGGATGAGGTTCGTTACGTTCCAACCTGCAAGAAACGCCGAAGCGCGTCGGTCGTCTGAAGGCTTCTCCAGAAGCGAGACAGTCATGGTGGCAGACTTCAGCTTCTTTAAACAATGAGAGAAACCACCTCGCGATAGACTTGTCCCAGTAATCCCTGAAGACGACCTAGCTCTAGATCCGCTTGCTTTTCCCAAAAGTGTGTTTGTTCGTCCAATGCCACAACAGTTGGCTGATCATTTACCTGTTGGCGGCTGTTCAAAGCGATGTCTTCACTGGCTGGGGTCTCCATTTTGGGATAAACGGATTTTGTTCTTTGATCGAAACAGTTCCTGCCAAATTACTCGCAGTGAAGAGTTTCGTTCGATATTAATTCCCAGACTTTCAGATAAAATAGTAAAATAGACTGTGGATTCGCAGCTGCAAAATCAGTGCAATCACATGTGTTGGCGTGAAGGCTTTGAGAGTATTGAGTCAATAACTCAACAACCAATAAGGTTGTGGTACTGCACTTGAGTGAATTATGAAGCAAGAGTGGCGGTGTTGTGTTACACTAAAGACTCTTACGTCTCCTCGACGGCGTTGACACCGGCGTTGACAAGCCCGGCACGAAACCAAATGACCAACAGAATTGACTTTATAATAAACATTTAACTCTATATGAGATTTTTGTTTTATTCCAGAGTTGCTCAACTAGTTAGTGATCTTTAAAACAAAATGTTTATAGCCTCGCTGTTGTCTTGCGTGACGTTACGGCATTAGTTTGTACTTTTGTTTGCGGTATCAGACATTCCTATTATTCATTTTATAAAGTTTAAGCCTACCTTTTCATATTATGAAATGATGACGACCATCGCAGTTAATGTTATCAACTTAAGCAGCTGATAGAAGAAACCTGAAAAAAAATCAGGCTTGAACGTACGAGACTCCAACTCGACCTCTGCGATACCGGTGAAGCGCACCATAAAATATTTCATATTTCAGTCCGTAGTTCACGAAAATGAGCATTTCAAATATTAAATTTCATTGATCTTTATATTCATAATAAATCCCAGTCGTTTTTCTGCCACCCAACATGACATCAATGGATAACCCAGCTCAGTCGAGTGGACCGCAACAATGAAAGAGACGAAGCGAAGTACAGTTTGTGCAGTCGGACCGGGAGTCAGAGTTGAACAACTTCAAACCGTCTCCCCACAGCATTCCTTCTGCTGCTTAACTTCCAGTCGTGTTAAATACTTGCAATAACTAAAAGGAGATTTACTATAGGCATTCTGAAAAGCGCTTTCTATTTCGTATTTAAACTTGAAAACTTGAATAATTATTCATTCACTCTCTTTGTTGTCTGCACACGCAAATTGTTACGAAGTATATAAAATTCCGCTCCGTAGCAGACGCAAAGTATCAGCTGCAAAGGCTTTCAACCTGCGAATCAAAACAGAAAGTTTTGATCACTTATTCCAACATTTGATCACTTCTTTTTGATAAATAACTATGTTCAGGGGCACCCAACGGTTCGTCCTGTTCGGGAGACTTAAATCGCCTGAGAAATTCGGATTTAATTCCAGTGAAACCTATCCAGATTTATTTGGCGAAACATCACCTCAGCCTTTCGTAACAAGAGGAGTTATTAATTCCTTTTGTTTTTGGAAGGACAGATATCTCGTTCAGAGTGTAAAGTAAGGTCAGCTAGCATTTTCGGAGGGCTATCAGCGGCTCGGAAATTCGGCGAATAGGATTCTGTTTCCTAAAATTTTCTGTGGCCTAATTTTTCAGCTAAAAACGCCGAACAGATCAACCTGTATTAGCTTACACAAATATGCCTTTAAAAAGCTCTGAAACAATCTAAAAAAGCAGAAAATGATATTTTAAGTATTTTACTAGACTCTTCTCGTTGGGTGCCCCTGTATGTTGTGTGACAACCCATTCTCACGCATCAACGGGTCGCGACCGTCACGCGGGGGCATGAATACATCGTGGGACAACCGCATCTGAAGAACCCGAAACAGAAAATGCCGACTGTCGCTACTCCCCAAAAAAGTTTCCTTTTCCACTGTAGACTGTGCCATTCTTTTGAGAAACTCAAAAAAGACCCACTCAGACCCCTGTTATCTTCAAAGGCTGAGTTCTAGTTTATAGAGGTATTTATTCCATTTATTTCAGCTAGAGTCACTCAGACAACTAAATTTTCATAATTTGCCCCCATCTTCTCAGCCTGGGGGGCCACCTCGTATCAAGGCCTGCAATATGTGCCTCTCGTTTACTGGTATGCCCTATTGGTTATCTCACTAGCCTTCATTCTGCATTTAATTTGTTAATTAAAAGGGGAGTTGTGACTGACACCTTGGTGGGACATGGACAATGATGATGATGATGATGATGATGATGATGATGATGATGATGATGATGATGATGATGATGTAAGACCTTGGAGATCAAAGAAGTCTTACTACTTGTAAGGGAGCAAACCCTTTCTTACAAGCAACAACAAATGCAGGGTAGCAAAGGGCAACATGTTGTAAACACTTTTGGTTATTTCATTTGCATAAATTTTGTCTTCAGAAAGGCTACTTTGTGAACCACTAATCCCAGCTTATCAAAGCACAGATTACCACTAAACAGAAGATTGGTAAACCTGTGCACATTCCAAAGTGACTTTGCAAAAAAAATGTAACCACATAAGGATCACAAAACACATAAAGTGATGTAAGAGAGATGACCCTTTTATTTCACTCTTCAAACAATTGTAATGAAATATTTGTGACAAGGAAATGGCATGCTAATATTTGCTTAAATACTAACTATTTGGAATTCAATACTGGTTGCTGCTTTTGAAACTGTAGGCCATTTAAATGCAAGTTAATATGACCATTTAAATGAAAGCTACTGGGCAGAGCTTCCCTGTGGTGCTGTTTATCATGCTATACAAGGTGGTTGTAACTTTTGAGTCTGAGAATGAAATCCTAAAGTGTTACCATCTAAGTAGAAGCTACTGACTAGTAAGTACTTTTATGAGGTGCTGTTTATTATGCTGTTCAAGGTGGACCTCACTTTTGACTCTGTGGATGAAATCCTACAGTGTAAGAATCCAAATAAAAGCTATTGAGCAGTACTTGTCTGTGGTACTGTTTATTACCCTGTACAAATTTATTGTAACTTATTAGCAATTAATTTACACATATATATAATTATGTTCACATTTGTGGAGAGGACAAAGGGTCTTAGGGACCGGTCATTATTTAGAGTTGGGGAGCGCTGGTACAAATAGGAGGAGGACCAACAACTTTTATGCAGGAAAAGGGGGGGCACATAAATCTACGCACAGATATTAGGAAGCTTTGTTATACAAAGGGGGATAAGGGTCAGCAAAAAATGTGCTTCAAAAGGGGGAGGGTCAGGAGAATTTGAACATGGCCTCCTTCCATTTGTACCAGCCCTCCTCCCTCATCTAAATAATGACCTGCCCCTTAACATCCTACTTCCTACACTCTTTACTCCATTTATCAATGTTTGTACCCTGTTATAGAGTTAACCTTTCCCCTTTCCTCCCTCAAGTGGCAAGAATCTACTCTTTAAGATTCCGGGTGAGTACTCCCATCAATTTACAATAGGTCCCCAATATTGTGCAGCATCAAATTTCTCCCCATTATATCAGTGCATTAAGACATATACAGGTCACAGGTAATTGATCACTGCAAAAGAATTGCCTGGATGTTGAAACAAGCTCTCCCAACTAGTGTCCAACAAAATGTATGGAGACCAGTAAATTGAAGCTGGGGCTTAAAGGGTAATAAGACCAAAATGGTCAACTCTGTTTAATGAGTAGACAGTGTGTCCGAGCTCTATATTGTTATAACAATAATTAGACTACTTGTCCTTGTTTTCTATGAATGCTTGTTTTCTATGAATGAACAGTTACCTCAGTTAGCTGCGCACCCCTGACTGTAATTATAAACTCACAAAAGACGAAGACGAGCAGTCTAACTTTTTAAGAGACATGCACACATTTTTAAGCAGAAGACAGAGTTATTTAGCTCATAAAGAAAATTGACTTACCAAGAAGAAGACAGTTAAACAAGTGTAGTCAAGTCGACTTTTTTGACTACAGATAAGGCAAACAAGCAGTTCAATAGTAAATGTTATTTATCTACAAAGGAAGGAAATTTACTTTCCAAGTATCTAGCTGGTGTTGTTGTCAATGAGAAAATACATAATGACAACTGAACCAATGTGCATACTAGCAGTAGACCAGGAAGAGTGTCTATTAGTTCTGAGAAGACAGAAGATTCCCAATTTTATGCCAAAATGGTCAAAGCTTATACACTTTCAGTCTAAAACAGCTTGTCCCTACAGAGCCTAGCTAACTATCAGAGGAAATTTAATAAGGCTCCAATAATGAAATTAGCATAAATTCCCTAAAGCACATTATTTGCTTACATTTACTAACTCAATACCAGTAAATACTGCTCCAAGAATGCCACAGGCAATTCCAAACAGTGTGATGAGAACTCTACACACTACCTGGTACCAGGCCAGTTTCTTCCACTTCAGCTTCAGATGAAAAACACAAGGAAATATAAAACACATGCTGGTGCCAGTTAAGCTGCCTAACAACCCGATGACAAGGCCAAAATGAGGGACGGTGATGGCCAGGAACACTCCAAAGGTAAAGAGCAATGGCCGCGTAAGGAGCAACCAGAACCAGTGAAAGCTGGACTCTTTGGCCAAGTGAGGAAAGTAGGGGAGCATTTTTGTATCCCAGGTCTCCAAAACAACAAACATGACCAGTGGGAAGGCAAGGACAACATTGGAGATGACAAAGGCGTTTGACAGGATGTAAAAGACAGGGCTGCTTTTAAGGTTGATGGTTATTGCCTGGTTTCCCTCTTGTCCATATCGGAAAATGGCCATCAAACCCAAAACCACTTTTGTAATAGTTGAGTTTGCAAATGCAATGTTTAACATCATGGGGTACTGCTCGGGATGTTGCATGCTTGCTTCCACCCCTGGGAACACAGCATGAGCAGTGAAGCTGAAGACGATGATGCCGAAACCAATGAGGAAAGAATTCAACTGGAACCCGGGCATGTTGTCAATGCTCATTTGCTGATACTGGGTGATGCAGTAGATTATGATGGTCAGCACACCAGAGAACAGCGCGAAAACTGAAATCATGCTGATCCAGGCAATCACTGATACGCGGGTGATGAAGATTCCAGGAAGGACGAAACACGCGACAATCACTGACCATTCATAGACGTCCATGGAAGTCAAGTTATGAAAGAGGTCAAGGAAGATAGATGCCAGTAGCACGATGTAAGCGACAGCTATCCCAGACATCTCACAGACTTGGACCACGCTGACTATCTTATTCCCCCATCGGGGCCAAACAGCTTCGCCAACATCCGGGTAGTTGACCCTGACCCTCTTTCGCTGGCCAGTGCGCTTGGACTCCTCATAGAGACAATCAATCAACAATTTTCCAGTGTAACAACAAAGAAAGCCACATACGAAGATCGAACCGACCGCGGCCCATCCTCCAAGTTTAACAGCGTAGGGTACTCCCAAAATCCCAGTGCCTTGTATAAGATTGGTAACATTCCACCCAGCAAGGAACGCGTTGGCGCGCCTATCATCTGACGGCCTTTCAATCAGGGACATGGTCATCGTTGCGGAACGCAATTTCATCAAACTTCGCGATAAATTCATTCTCGAGAGGCTTACCCCTAGAAAGCTATTGCCAGGTTCCGATTCGCCATGAATCAATGGCGCCCTTTCTCCCAGCGGTACAACAGTTGGCTTGGATTCGGTTGTTCCTAATGCAATCTCCTCGCGATCAGCGGAACGTGTGTTCACTGTATTTCGCGAGGGCGCAGCGAGCAAAGCAGTGTTTTCAGCCATTGTGATTTGTTTCCTCTTTTACCCTTTCGATTTGTTCAGTTTCCCACCTGCAGATTTGAGTAAACACAAAATCGGTTCAACACGTAAACATGTACTTGAAATAAGTTGACCTCGGCTGTTCAAACGCAAATGTTTTGGGATGTAAATCTAGAACGCATTCGTTTCTTTCTCCACGTGTTATTGTTTTGCCACGGGACACCTCACGAATTAGCCTATCACAGACTTCATTCTTCGCTTGTTTACCAACTCCCAGTGATCCACTTAGATTTGTAGTACAATCAAGTCCCGTCGCTTCTTTTGTTTGAGAATTGTAGTAGAGTACTAGTACAGTCTGAAAGTTGATGCGTCCTTTACAGTAACCTGTGTGGAGAGATCGCCTGTCCAGGGGAAATAAGAGATGCCTGCACGTAGGCGACCTTTTCATCAACTTTCGCCAGGTTCCCCTTTTTCGTCACGCGACACAGCAGCGAGTGTCACGCCGGGCATGTTTTTATTCCCAGCTCGCGTATTTGTATTTTTGTGCATGTGTGTATTTTGTAGTCCTCAGCTTGTACATTTTTAAGTTCATAGCCTGCGCATAGTTTACACTTAAAACTTCAAAATTGTGAAAGCTTCCTGGTTTTTTTTTTTGTTTTTTTTTTGTTTTTTTTTTGTTTTTTTTTTGTTTTTTTTTATCAAAGCCACCAGCCAGAGTCCGGCTTAGCCCTTTAGGTGTTTAGGAAATACCCGGAAAATATTGATACACATCTTTGTATGGGATAAGAAATGCTGCAAGATACTGAATAAGGGGTCTCTGGCTTAGCAGACTTTGGGATTGAGGCTGGGTTTGGAAACTTGTTTGCTAAACCAAGTCCTCTGTTATTCATTTCAACAACCAAAAACAAAGCATGCTGGCAATTTACAATATATTTGTTGTCAAATATTCATATTATTTATGGTACTCGTACACAATGCAACACTTAATTAAATACAGTCACACAGTGACAGCTGATGAAATAGTGGATGCCTTTTCAAAAAAAATACACATCACCATCAAAATTTTTGTATCAGCCCAGTTATGCTTCACACCTTAGCTTCACTTTGCAAAAGGTTATTAGTTTGTTGCATAGTAACAATGATGCATACTCAAATGCATCATTACAAACCATGGCGGTCCTGTTTTCCTTTCGCTTATCAGTTCAGCAAACGAAAAGATAAGTTGACATCCACAAACGGGAAGAGAAACTGTTGCTATCACTTCTTTGATTGAAAAAAAAAATCACAATACCATGGCATGCCATGTGGAAAACCCTGGAACCCGTAACACTGGTGTCCCCAAGGCTAATTCCTCGCTATTTGTCGAGCATGCCCTTGTGCAGTGATTGGCTCTGGCTAGGCTGTGGCAAAGCCTAGAGCCCATAGCACAAGATCCCCGGACAATCAACAACCAAGTCAAAGTTCTAGACCACAACTCATTCACATACGAAATTATGAAAATACAAATTACACTGGTGATACAACAAGCACACCATTCATCATTAATTTACTTTACTGAGGGTGGCAAAGGGTGTTTTTGTGAGCTAACTATATTGAATTGCCAGTATGTTAACAAGAGAACTGTGAATAAGTATCCTTTGTTGACATATGATCTACTTCATAGCTTGATTTTCCATAATTATTACCAGTGGCAGAAGAATTTAGTGTTGAATTTGAAGTCAACAATGATTTGTCAGTGATTAACTAGACTTACTTGACAGGACTGTTGTTTTGCTTTTTATCAAATACAATCCACCCCCACCCCACCCCCTTACCACCCTATTAATTTACAAAAATATACTGGACCCCATATAGCCTGCATAGCAGGCACTTGGGTAAGTTTTGGACACACAAGTAATTTGAAGAACACAGGATGCACATGAGCGAGGAGTTGGTCAGGCAAGAGGGGCCCTGACTTGTGTGACAAACTTCTCGCGTGTGGCCTATATTATTACTTATGTGCGCAGAAATTACTTGAGTGCCTCCTACGCAGGCTATACCCTATAATGATCATATACATTCCTTAAAAAACTTGTTAAACCTTGCTATTGGCATTTACAGTTGAACAGTACAAGTTTATCAGTTCTCAGATATACTCTCTATTCATTCTGAAAAGAAAATGCTCTTGCAAGCTCCCTTCCAGAGAAAAACAAACCACTTGCACCGCACACCAAACCAAACACTATCACCACTATCTTTGTCAAAATGCTATACCAGGGAGTCTTGCTCCACTTGAGAATCAGGTGAAACACACAGGGGAAAACAAAAGAAAGACATGTACCAGTGAAGCTTCCGACAAATCCCATCAGCAAACCAAAGTGTGGTACAATGACTGCCAGGAACAAAGCAAATGTAAGAAGCATGACTCGTGTCAGGAGAACCCAGAACCAGTGGTACTTGCTTTCTTCGCCAAGATGGGGAAAATATGGTAAAACCTTGGCATCCCAGGTTTCTAACACAACAAACATACAAAGGGGGAAGGCCAGGAATACGTTGGTGACAACCAGGGCTGTGGCAACGATGTTGAACACTGGACTTATACCCATGTTGACCGTGATGACTTGTTCAGTCTGGTAGCCAAACCTGAGAACGGACAACAAACCGAGAAGAACCTTGACAACTGCAGCCAGAGCAAATGCACTGTTCATCATCATGGGAAACTGCTTTGGCTCTTTCATGCTGCCTTCAACGCCAGGAAACACAGCATGGGCACAGTAGCTGAACACAATGATTCCAAATCCAATAGGAAACTTCTGAATATCAAAAGGAGGAATGTTAGAGAGGGACATGTCACGGTATTCGGTGATGCAGTAGATGATGATGGTAGCGATACCGGACAGCAAAGCAAACACGGAGATCATGCTGATCCACGCAATGACTGACACGCGCGTGATGAAGATTCCAGGTAACGCAACATATGCGCAGACGACTGCCCATTGATAGATATCAAGAGGGGTAAGATCGTTCAAGATATCGTTGAATACGGTGGCGAGGAGAACAATATACATGATCACACCACCATACATCTCGCACACTTGGACCACGCTTACGATTCGATTCCCCCATCCTGGCCACGCCGCTTCTCCGACCTCTGGGTAGTTAACGTAGGCGCGCTTGATCTGCCTAGTACGTTTGGATTGCACGTACAGACAGTCGACCAGTAGCTTGCCGGTGTAACAGCATATTGCAGCCACTACAACAATGATAGCCACAGAGGCCCAACCTCCCATCATAACTGCATACGGCACCCCAAGGATACCTGTACCCTGGATAAGATTGGTCACATTCCAGCCAGCGAGCCAAGCTGACGCGCGTCGGTCGTCCGAAGGCTTTTCCAGGATGGAAACAGTCAGTGTAGCGCTTCGGAGCTTTCGCATGCTCTCTGCAAAGCTTGATTTCCTCAAGGGGGACGTATCGTCTGGAGCAAACAGCAAAGGCGAATCTTCGTCCACAGTCTGCAGAGAAGGTTTGTGTAATGTGATCGCTTCGCCATCTTGTGCAGGGGACTTACTGCTGGACAGAGCTGAAGCCGCAGAGCCACTGTCCATTTTTGCAGCTCTCTTTCAAGATTTAATACTGATTCAAACTTTTTCCAAGCGGACAACTTCTTCCTATTCTAAAAAGTTCGACGAGGAGTCTATAAAACAGCTTTCTAATACAAGGCTATCGCCGCTGTTTTTAGAGGTCCCAGTACAAGATCGTCGAAGTCTGCATCAAGAGGCACATGTTATCTCTGACGTGACTCCGTGTTGTGTATTTCACACTCCTTTTACGGTAATCGGAGATTGAAAACCGACCGTTTCAACCAATTATATTTGAGGCAAAAGACTTCGCCATCGCAAGAGCGTAACAAGTCCGGTCCGGCTGTGCAAAGATTTGTAAACGTCCGACTGTGAACAATAGAAACCTAACCGCTTCTTATCACAACTTCTTGGCAAGTAGGCTCTTTGTAACAAGTTTAATGCAGGAACAGTGAAAGGTCAGTTAAGGTCAAAATCACTTCGTAAATAGCACAGATTGATTTGCATATCCCAAAACGAGATTATCTTACACGAACATTACACGTAACACGCTCCTTCGGTGTTTATACAACTCTTCCCTTTTATGGAAATCGAAGGCGGGATTTCTATAAATTGAACCAATCATGTTTGAGGCACCAGGCAACAACGTGACAGAAGCGTGACAGTAAAGTACGCTTGTAAGCACTTTCGCGACCTTACGGACAACGTGTTTGTAGGAACAATTGTTTAATTGCATGCGGATTCTTATTCTTTTACCCAGGGTTTATCTAAACACGACAGATTCCCGCTGAGTTGTCTACTTGTGCTCCACTGGTGTTTCAAGTTCGGTGCGTTTCGATTTTTCCGCGATTTTTAGACTGTTGCCCCGATGGCGAACGAAGGTGACCTTGAAAACGATTTGCAGCTTGCTTTGTCTCAATCACTGACCCCAAGAGGCAGTGATAATGAAACAAAGAAAGAAGCAAGCTACGAACTCCGTATAGTGGACAAGAAAACGGTGTCACAGTCCACAGAAAGGTCTCCACTGTTAGGCGTCGATCCCGAAGAGCCGGTATCGCCTACATCAGCGTGGAATACTAACTTCAAACGTTTCCGTTCGTTCACCGTGTCTCACTTCACCATTTCCCTGGTAGAAAAGGAGTGTTTGGACAGACAAGCCTCCGCCATCTTGGCTGGCTGGAACGTGACGAATCTCATACAAGGCATGGGCATCCTCGGTGTTCCGTATGCCGTTAGGGAGGGAGGAGTGGCTGCGGTGATTTGTATCTTTATCGTGGCATTGTTCTGTGACGTCACAGGAATACTGCTGGTTGATTGTTTGTATGAAATCTCACCTCGCAGCAAACTGAGAAAAAGAGTGCGTGAGTCATATCCTGACATTGGAGATGCCGTATGGCCGGGAGTTGGAGGCAAGGTGGTTAGTGTTGTTCAGACAATAGAACTCTATGCAGCAGCAATGTTGTATCTTATCCTTCTAACGACCATGTTTGCCCAGATAACAGAAAAGTATGTACCACTTAGTCTGAATGAATGGGCTGTCATCTGTGCTGTAGCTGTTCTCCCAAGTGTCTTCATCAAAAGATTGTCTCTAATTGCATGGATGAGCATGTTAGCTGTATTTTCCCTGATGTCTGCACTGATCATCATGATGGCGTATTGCATTCTTCAGAGCGACCAGTGGACATGGAACAATATACCATCCTTCCACATCAGTACATTTCCTGTTGGCTTTGGTATTGTAACGTTTAGTTACTGCGCTCATGCTGTGTTTCCCGGCATCGAAGGCAGCATGAAAGAACCAAAAAACTTCAACAAAATGATGCATGTTTCATTTTTCATCTCAGCTATTATGAAAACACTGTTTGGCCTATTTGCTGTACTAACATTTGGCATTTTAACAGACCAAGTGTTTACTGTAAACTTGGCAGAAAATGTAGCATTTAACACTGCAGCAACTGTCCTGGTTGCTATGAATGTGTTTTTCTCTTTTCCTCTCCCACTCTTTGTTGTGGTAGAAACATTTGACAACAATCTTGGCCCCTACTTTCCACATTTGGCAAAAGGAACCAAATATCATTGGTATTGGCTGCTACTAACAAGAACAATTCTTGTAACCTTCGCACTTTTCATTGCTCTTGTTGTTCCACATTTTGGCCTTCTAATGGGTTTTGTCGGCAGTTTTACTGGAACGTGTCTGTCTTTTGGGTTCCCGTGCATAGCCCACCTCAAACTACGATGGAAGTATCTCCGCTGGTATCACATCACAGGCGAGATTGTTCTTATCGTCTTCGGAGTTCTTGCAGGAGGATTTGGTTTGGTGTATTCAGGAAAAGCTCTCGTGGATTCTTTTCGCACATTTTAGGATGTATAACATAATTTATATACACAAACGTTGAAGGTAGACTAAAAGGCAATTTTGCTTTGCATTTGAAATGTGCAAACTCTAAGGTTAAAACATGACCATTGGCTGCTTTTTCTGCTTCTCTCACATCAACAGGCTAAATGTTCAGATCAGTGGATCTCAATCCATTTTGTTTGTTTCTTTTTTTCAATGAATGTCGAGTGTTTCAGAATTCTTATTGGCAGCAGTGAGAAGAGGCCCTTCTTGGGGTAAATTCCAACAAGCCACGCAGCATAGAGTCAGCAAAAAAATCAAATGAAATGACAACGAACAACAAGGTTGCTGTTGTGAAATCACAACTGGGACAGAAATGAGCAAGATCACTAGATGACATTCTGACAGAAGCACGCAAACTTTCTAAAACTGGCAGATGCCATGTTTTAAAATTGAGATGATGGATGTGCATACACTCCCTGACAGGGCCCAGTGTAAAATCCAGTTGTTAGTTGGGTTGTGAACATCGGAGTTTGCATGCTAACCCCTTAAGCCTCAATAATCAACATGCTTGTTCTCCTCTCTGTTGTTCTGATAGTTCTTGTGGTACTTGTTGGGAGAGTTTGATTAAACAACAATACATTCCATGTTTGGTGATCATTTCCATTATTCTTAAGTGCTTTTAAAGACGGTGCCTCTGTTACTGTGCATAAGTTCTGTGCATCTCGGGATATTCGGGTTTCTTAAGGAATTTGCCCCCTAATGCAACAATGTTTTTGCGCAGTTTATGACTATGTGGGAAAAGCAGATCTTGGCAAGGGCTATCAGAATCCAAAAAGAAAATTGGGGGTAACCACACATTTTTCAGAGATAATCGAGCTTAAAATTGGAAAGAAATTGCCATACATTCTTTGTATCTTAACGCTTTTTTAGAATTATGGTTGCTTAATTATCTCTGAAAAATGCGCGGTTACCCACATTTTTCTTTTTGAATTCCAATAACCCTTGCTAAGATCTACTTTTTCCCCATAGTCATAACCTTTGCAAAAATACTTCTGTATTAGGAGGCACCATCTTTAAATATGTTTGATCATGTAGTGATTTTGTGAGGAGAAAGTCAATGCTTGCAGATTATTGGGGATTTCAGGGGTTTTAACACAAAATGAATGTTTCCTTGCCCCGTTCAACTACAGTTCAATCCTAACAACTCAAAATGCCAGGGAACCACAGCTGTTTCAGACATTTGTTAAAAACTGAAGCAGGGGAACTGCTCTCCACTCTTCCTTTTTTTATTGTATCCATTTCACAGAAAATTGTTTTTCCAAACCACATACCTAGGCAGCTATTTATTGCAATGCTTCATTTTGCAGTTTAGTAGGAAAGAGTTGTATCTTGTTAGTTTCTAGCAGATTTTCAAAGATTTTTCTTAAAGCAAAGAGCATTAGTCTGCTAACAGCTTTCCCTGGACAAGCACCCTGGAAGGCCTGTTTGCAGGCTTCTAGATAAATAATGTTCTGAAAAAGAACAAGATTAAATAACAAATTTGTTGCTGTGGAATAACCTTGTCCTGTCACGCTGTCAGGGTTGTCCCTAACAGCCGGCTGCTGGCAGAATTAACCAGCTACTTGGGTTGTTTGTGCCGGCTACTTTTGTGATATATATGTTTTTTAAAGACAAACAAGAAAAGCCCCAGGGGCATTACCCCGCCGTTCCCCCCTCCCCTCGGGGTGTAAAAGATATTATGGTCACTCAAGATACACGCTCTAGCTTGTGTAGCAAAATACACGACGAGTATGTTTGGCCGAGCAAAAACCGGAGGTCTGGGGCAAGTGACCACCAAAAAAATGGAAAATAAAAAAAACGGGTATTACTAGACCCCGTCCTGACGGCAGGGTAATTATTAGTTCATTACTTTGAGTTCTGAGAATTACAAGTAGAAAACCGCTGAAGCCATGAGTTTTCCTGGCAGGGGCATGCCTCCAGACCCCCCGGGAAGGGATCACCTTTGGTGCTCGATAATCACTTACCGGCTACTTAGAAATTCTTGCCAGCTACTTGAAAAGTTGTGGACAGCCCTGGCTGTGGCAGACACAAACTTTCACTAGCTTCAAATGTCGCTGAAGGGTGTCTGATAATTTTGGATAATTTTAGTCATTTTAATACACAGCATTCATGGAAAGCAGGCATGCTTTATTCTAGTAGTTATAGTATTTGTGGTTAGAAATTATACCATTAGTTTAAATAGCAAAGGTGATAAATAGTTGTAAATTGATAATTATGAATTGGAGTATGCTATTTGTTTAATTAATTTATAATCATTTGTAAATTAGGCCTGATGCTTTAACCATGTTTAAATTAAGTTAAAGGTAAAAAAAAAGAACACTCCTTTCATGAGATTAAATTAATAATGATAATAATAATAATTTAATAACATATATCGCTATTTACATACACTGATCAATAGCGCTTTACAGAAATAATGAAAATAAAATTATGAAAAAATATATATATGCTATATTACATATGTACAAAAATACCAGCTGCAATTTGATAAAAACTAAAAACAACATAAGAAAAATATATTAAGATTATTAATAAATAGAAAATACATTGAAATGCTGACCTAAATAAAACGTCTTAAGTTTACTTTTAAAAACACCAAGTGTCGTGGGAACACGCAGGTCAGCTGGCAGGCTGTTCCATAAAGGCGGGGCAGTGAAGTTCATAGAGAGCTGCCATTGTGTGAGTATTTAGGTGTGTCCATAATAAGTCTAGCAGCATGTGAAAATCGCCAACTCATTTGCCGCAATAAACAGTTACCTTAACATGCTTGGATGCATCCAGGAAGTGGTAAAACTGAAAATACTTAGGGAAACTCAACATTTTTTACTCCTTGTCTTGGTCCTCATGACATAGGACATGCACAATTGTCATGAAAAACATAGTGTTCGCAACTGCCTAAAAATAATAATAGTAGTAGTAGTAGTAGTGGTAGTGGTAGTGGTAGTAGTAGTAGTAGCTTTTGGGCTGTACTTTGTTTTCATCTGTGAGTAATGGAGTCCCTATGAAACAAAAGCAAACGAAGCAAAAGGCAGATAATGTATATAGCTGCGTGAGGTGGCTCAAAGGTTTTAGTCAGTGGATGTGGGATGAGAGTGCTATTATTGTCAAGCTTCAGACCAATACTTTCCTGTGGTGCTTTTTGTCTGTAGGCGCTTTTGAGTCTGAGAGAAATTTTCCCGGATTATTACTTGAATAGAAGCCATTGACTAACACCATGACATTGTTCCTATTTCCGATATAATATTTTATTAACATTGGCGACCAAAAGTAATAAACGGTACACACCCTTATTCTTCGGCCTTAATATTTATATAAAGGCCCACCTTCACCCAAAAGGCCTTGCGCGCCGCGCCTGCTGGTTTATGAATTTCGTGTAACAGGAAATTGTTTCTGAGCGGAGTTTCTTTCAAAATCCGTTTCCTCCGGAGCCATCTTGTCGAAAATTGTCCACAAGCATGCAAGAATTTATTCTTCAATTATCAGGCTCTTGTTTCCTGGAACTATTTTGTGACTGAGACGGCCAAACGTATTTTTTTTTTGCTCTTACTTCGTCCAATATGTTTCCTGCCAAATGATACCTCGCAGTTGAAGATACTGCACGGTTATGCCGACGTAAAATATTGTCAGTATTCGTCTCAGAGGAGCTTGTGGTATGAAGAACAGAAACAGATATCTTATGAATCTCTTGTAGTGATGTTGTTTGAATTCCTGATTGTATTGGATGCGGGACCTTGGCAAGTAAGTTTGATTCGTTTGATTTGATTTTATTCGCGCGATGTAAACAGAGCGGCTCGCGAGTGTGCAATAAATGAATGGTTTTGCAGGACTGTTTTCTTTTTCTTCCTCTGTATCTATCATCGTACGATTGCATTAAAATAATGATTTTCTTAGTTAACCATAGGTTCAGGGAGATTTGATCGATTAGTACACACGTACAGCTGGCTTTTAAAGGTTAAAATTGTAATGCGGGAGTCACCGGACAAGCGGTGTGCGACACATGCAGACTGCAGACTTGCAGACTGCAGACTTGCAGACTAGCAGACTTGCAGACCTGCAGACTTGCAGACCTGCAGACTCGCAGACCTGCAGACCTGCAGACTTGCAGACTTGCAGACTCGCAGACCTGCAGACTTGCAGACTCGCAGACTCAACATACTGACCTTTCCTAATTCATTTTTAAACTAACGTTGAGCAAACTTCGCTGTTTTCCACATCATTGTGGTGCAATTCCGAAGCTTGTTAGTCGTGTAACTATACGGGTTTGTGCTATCTAAAATTAATAAAACACTAGTTGAAAGTTGCATGCACGGTTCTATGTCCTCTATGGATAACAGCTGTGTAAGCGAGTTGACTGGTGTGGCTCAAGCTTATTTGACCCCTAAAAGATGCCATTCCAAACCAGGCAGTCAAATAGGCTATTAATTTTAATTCCAATAACGCCGTTTCTTTCTTCTACTTTATTTATTTCCTTACTCGCAGCACTAAGCGAACCTCAGTTGGTAAAAGCATTGGCGTTCCGTCCTAAACACCGTACTGGCCAGCCCGTTTCATATGGAAGTCCCTTTTTCGGGCGTTTTTCAAGGTGGCTTGCAATTATTGCTGCGAGATGCCCTGAAAACTATCAAAATTTAACTGGTCTGCTGTAAATCCTATCCGTTATGTAGCTGGCTCATTATATTTAATCGCCGAAACTGAGCACAGAGATGAACCCGGGGGGAGGGGGGATCTTTGGTATATTTGTCTAATGATTGAAGAGAGGCGAATGTTGCTAAGTTCAGCCTTCAAAGCAACGGCCTATAAGGGCTTTCTTTTAAAGGGTCATTTAAAGCATACCGAGCGGCAAGCACGCGATGTGGAAACAGCGGAGTTTGCTCAACGTTAGTTTGCAAATGAAATAGGAAAGTCTGCAAGTCTGCAGGTCTGCAGTCTGCATGTGTCGCACACCGGACAAGTGCTATTTTGCGAGCGATAATCAGTGAGTTGCTATTTAGTCGTAGACGCTGTTTATTTCCCTTCAGAGCAACCTCTATAATGACTAGGAGGGGCCTTTAAAATCACTGTTACCTTACAAGACAATGAGAATGCAATCTGCAAACTTAAACAATCGAATGTCCAAGTAACTGTTTGAGTCTTCTGCCGAGATCGCTTGCTTGCGCTTAGAAATGCGAACATAAACTGACTTCTCGCTTTCTTTGTCATTGAAACTTTCACATGGCGAACATCAGATAATTGCAACATTTTGGGGGAGTAAATGTCTTTCATAAAAGCCTAAAGATTTGTAAATTGAGGCCGTAGATTGAGGCAGCTTCGCAAAGTAAATCGATGCGACATGGCTCCTCCGATTTGTTTTGAATTCTCGCTCGCAGGAATATTCTGGCAACCAATCAGATCGCGAGAAAAACAATACAACCATTTGAAAACAATAACAAACGGTCGCAAGGCCGTTTGGGTGAAGGTGGGCCTTTAAGAAGACAAGTGCGCATCATGCAGACGTTACGTCATGGTTTCGTCACGCAAGGTAAACAAAACTGAAGTGTGTCACATCGCACTAACAACGCTGCTTCTACTGTGCCAACGTTCCATACTTTTTTATTCACACAGACAAATCGTGGTAGCGGCCTAAGTAGCGGTTCATCGTGGTTAATATCGCGGTTCTTGTCTTACATACAACGCATGCGCAACAAAGGTATTACTACTGGTATGTCTACGCTCGTTAAACAGAGGGGCATTTTGTCTGCGCATGTGCATAGCAAATTTCTACCATAGGAGTAACCGCTGTAATGAGCCTGCTCTGCGCGTACGCGTCCGTTTCCCGCCAATTTTTTTGTTTTTGTTTTGGCAGAAGAATAATTTCATGAAGATGGCCGGCTTTGCGGTTAAATGTCTTTTTGTTGTACTTCAACTTGTTGCCTTGCTTATTGTTCCTCACGTTAAGTGTGTGTTAAAAAGGTCGAAAGAAGGTTGTGTCATTTGTGGCAGGAAGTCTCAACCCTGTAATTTTCAAAATGCAGACGCGTACGCCGACGATTTTGTATCTTGTTTCGGCACCGGTGTTTTGAAAGAAACAACCCACAGGGAAATTTGTGAAGGCTGCAGACGAGCAGTACAGGAGCACAGAATGACTGGCAAGACATTTCATCACGTTAGTAGAATATTAAACGTTTGTACTGCTTGCTGTACTCCTAAAGTTTCTGCATGAAAACATACTACTCCTATTGGAGCTTATGTTACGTAATTTTGCACTTCAAAATAAAATGTTAACATAAAGCTTTTGTTTGTTTATTTGAAAAGTTTGTTGGCATGAATCTCAACCACAGAGGACGAAGAGCTTCCAGAAAAAAATTCAGTACAAAGGCAGACAGCGCAGAATGTGTTTCTAGTGATAGGCAGATGGAAGAGATGGTAGTTTTACCGAAACAAATGTATTTAGAAATGGAAGAAAATTTAAAGATTTTATCAGAAAGTAAGTAGATTTGCAATACTTCGAAATAAAGTCATTTTACAAACTTCTTTCGCTATTCCTTCCTTGATAAATTATAGTCGAAGGTATCACTCAGAGTACAGAGCCGGAAAATTTTTTCCAGCTTTCATTCAGTCCACAGTTTGGGATTTTTTTGGAACACTCGCACAAGATCAGAGAGTGAAATCCGACCTAGATTTCGGTCTCCAGGTTAAATGGGCTCCAATCATTCACCTTCTAGTAAAATCTTGCCTTAAGATACTTTTTAACATATGAATAACTTAGCAAAGATAGAAACACATATTTACTGAAACAAAATAACCCCTTGTTCAGTTAGTACTTTTTCCAAAAGTCAATCAACATTCTCCCTGCATCAGCTGCATTGTTTACTTGACAAAGATAAAAATTGACACAGAATTGGTGGTAGTTCATATAGTGTAATTCAGTTGGCTGGCTGGCCAACCAAGCAAACCAGCGTTTCATGTCATTTATCAACTTTGTTTAGACAAATGTCTTAAGAAACTGTAAATTCTTGACATATTGCATTTATGTTGTGGTTTAAAATTACGTTTGGTTTAACATTTTTCAAACTAGTTTGATTTTTTTCTTTGTCTCAGATTATGATAATGAACATGAGACAAAGGGAAATAAAAATAAAACTGGTTTGAAAAAATTTAAACCACAAAGTCACATTATTATACAATGGCAAGGAGCCCTATGATGCAACTGAATGGTAATAATAATAGTATTAACACACATTTTGAGAGTGCAATACTACCTCATGGAAAGTATAAAGTGCCCCAATGCCCAAATGGTTGCACCTCTCAAGGCTACATCAGAAAAAGCAACCAATGAACTTGGTTTCTCACAAAATTATCTCCATCCAAAAGTAACATTCTAATAGCCAAAACGAAATAATCATGACAGCTATCATTACATTACAGAATTAACAGTGGCCACAACTTTTCACGCTGCTGGTTTATTTTTTCTAACACATGATTACCTGTGATAACAAGATTTGTATAAACAGCTACATCTGCTTACAGTCGTTTAATTGTTGAAGGTTATTGTAAGCCAGGTATAAATAAAACCACTTTTCTATAAAACCAGGATTTTGGTTTTCTCCACAAATTTTATTTCCCATCTAGGATGTGACATGAAAGAAGAGCTTACCTTGGTGAAAGACAAAATCTACCATGAACTGGTACAGAAAAAGGAAAGCAATGTGTATGATCCGGACAAATTCAGGGAGTTTTGTATTTCTGCTGGTGCCAAAAAGCTATTTGATACACTCCTGGCTGCAATGACAACTCCAAGGCAATCAACAGACCGCACAGAACTTAACAAAAAGAGAGTTGTTTCAGTCATTTACAATATGTGCTATTGTCTCAGTCAAATATGTAATCCCCTACAAATTGATTTTGCATTATATCTAAGAAGTAGTCACGTTAACCAAGAAGGGATGGAAACTGAGCACATCATGGGGCATTCTTGTGCTAGAAGAACAGTGAACAACATCATACAAACCATGGCAGAAACACATTTCCAGTCATTTGAACATTTTGTGACAGAAGCAATAGAGCACAAGTGGTTGTTGGTCCTAGTGATCGACGATTACACATCTGTCCATTCAAAAAGGAGGCCACTGAACGAAAAGCCATCAGAGGCTAAGACTATGTGCACAATGGTAGTTAAAGCTTTCAACATCCCAGCAATAAGTCTGGAACAGGCAAATGTCATCCATGACGTAAATGGCATAGATATAGGATCTTGCCAAGGAGTTATTACATCTGCTTCTTGCATGCACGATATAAGTCAAACTTATGCTTCTCAAATGCCCGACTGGCTTACACAAGCATTTTTTGATCCTGATCTTCAACGGCAGAGAATCAATACACATCAGTATTGCGAAAGTGACAATGTAAGGACTATGAGGAAAATGGACAATCTGCACTTGTTAGACTTTGTGGAGTTGCGGCTGAAGTCAATACATGACTTTGAAGCAGCATATGACATAGTACTCAGTACAGGCTTAGCTGCATACATGAGAAAGTTTGTTCTTCTTCAGCCTGGTGATTGGCCCTGCCAATTCTACTGCAGGCAAATCATATACCAATGTCTTAATAAGTTTAGCAGTTGTGCTCCAGGGTTGACCAGTGCTCTTCAGGAACATCCCCGCATCTGTGATGATCACTCTTCATATTCATATCCCACTGACAGTCACATCCACACTACAATTCCTGGGAGTACAAATCAACAGCCATCCATTTTGTCAATTGTTCCAACTATTGGTCCTCTTCATATCTCCTTAAACAGTAGAGAACACATTGTCAATTCTTTTCATCCTTTTTTTAAATCAGTATATCAGGCAATCTTCCCAAGCAGCAAACTTGCAGATAAACCTAAACCCTGGAGGGTGAGTCTTATTTTAGAAATAGTTTATGGAGGCTGGACACTTATTCGACGAACTGTCATGCACAAATTCTCTCAATTTAAAGATGTTCAATATGGCACCCTTCTTAATCTACTGGATAACTATATACCACTGGTCCTTTCTATTTACAGTATTTCTTTTAAACTTAACCACTTTTCAGAGTACTTTCGAGCCATCATAAGAATCTGGATTATGTTTACTTGCCTACGACGACGTCATTACAACAAAACCCCACTAGTCTGGATAAATATGTGTTTACACTGGGGAAAGTATTCACCTCATCTTTATGAACTACTTCGTAAATACATTACCATCTTTGATGAATATCCAGTTGAAAATACACACAGTATTTTGCGAGCACAAACAAAATCTTCTGACACTGCTGATCAATTACGGAAAAAAGCAAAAGCTATCTTTCAATCTAAAGAAAAGCAGTCTAACTTCAGATCATTTTTCACATCACCTAAACAGTTTTCTTTTTCCCACAGTCAACTTCAATTCCTCAAAGTTAAATGTGCTCAAGTACTCTCTCTAATGTTTAAAAAAATTGCTCAAGCCCCAGGAGAGAGTTCTTTCTCTTCAAGTAGAAACAATGCAACTACACGTAACCCAAGTCATGTAACATTACCTACTATATGCTCTAACATTCCTACAAAGACTACTGTTTTGCCTCTTGGTTACCACTGCAATATCAAGCCTGACCCAACCAAGAAATGCGACTTACCAGAATGTAAGATCTCTAGCCCTGATGAATCCTGGAAAATACTGACTGGTTGCTTTCATTCCTTTCACTGCAAATGTCTTAACGAGTCAACTTCTTGTCCACTCTGCAAAGATTTCCTGCAAGAGAAAGTACAAGAGCTTGGTCAAATTGCAAAGGAAGCCATTTTACACCCTTCATCTATCATGGATGACAGCAATGAAACAACAGCACCAGTGACAGATGATGCCCACGATGAAGACACATGTAGTAATGGTGTGAGAGAAATGGAGAGAGAAGAATTTGAAAACATAATTGAACAACTGAACAATGAGCTTGCTAATCTAAATCCACCACAACAACCATGTATCACTTCTAACACTAGCCGAGAACTAACCCAAAATACTAATTCATCAGCATCCAAAGCACCACCACATTGCACCAAATGTCATCACCCTGTCAGAGGACATAAGAGAGCAAACAGTTCAGTCACTAAATGTAATTTGTGTCCAAATAACACCTGCACAGTCCGTGCAATTTCATCTCAATGTTCTTGCCAGTGGCACCAACAACAACAACAAGAAGTAAATCAACATCGGTCAACCCCTTCAGCGACTGCACCTGTACAACGACAACAACAACAACAACAAGCAAATCAACGTCAGCCAGCAAATAAACCTCAGTCAACCCCTTCAGCAACTACACCTGTACAACGCACCTGTATAACTGTTGTTGCAAACCAACACTTCGATGTAAGTGAGTGGCTCTTGCCAAACTACCTTTCACAATCAACCATTGGTGGAAGAGTGGGTGGAAGTAATGCCTGCACAGTCATTGCATTGCTAACTGGACGCCATTTTCTCGAAGGAACACTACCAATTCCGAACCAACTAAAAGATCTCAACCAGACAATTCCAATCTATAGCCAATTGATCTTTAAAGGCAATCACATTTACAGCACCTTCAATTTACCAGCCCAACAACTCAACCTTGACGCCCAAAATGTTCTACAGCAGAATCATGAAGAGTTTCAGAAAATCCAGATTGATGTAGATACAGGTTTTGTCTCCACTCAAGACCTGGAAGACTTCCTT
This sequence comes from Siderastrea radians, assembly GCA_964017195.1. Taxonomy (NCBI): domain Eukaryota; kingdom Metazoa; phylum Cnidaria; class Anthozoa; order Scleractinia; family Rhizangiidae; genus Siderastrea; species Siderastrea radians. The sequence goes on from CAXHKT010000464.1 coordinate 187,157, forward strand.
GCGCAGTATCATAACCAACATCCAAAATTTGCTGCAGTTCTCATTGTACCACCAGACAAATCAATGCTGCTGTGTTTCAACCAAAGAAGCATTTCCCTTTTTGAAAGCCACACACATGGCCTTCGAGGTGGTATTATAGCAACAAGCTTGTCTGGTAATACCAGGTATTTTGTCAGATACCTGGAAAGAATGGTGATGCGTGACTGGCAGACTCAATTAAAAGGATCTAACTTAGCTGTGTTTAGCCTTACATAAAGATGTCAATTTGAGAGCTACAATCCTGGCCAAAACTTTGGGACACTTTGTCATCTTTCAGTGAAAACAGCAATTCTATTTACTCCCCCTCCCCCCCCCCCTTGGGTGCAATAATGTTGGGTGCCAGGAGTCAACCATGTGTCATAAATCTACAGTTTAGTGTGGGGGAGATATCTTTGCAAGGCTATTTCTAGGTGTGTACATTGCTGGTTACTTGCAATTTTCACATTAGAAGGCATGAAAAAAGGGAAGTGCCCCAAACCCTTTTGGCCAGGATTGCACAAATACAAAGGTATCATGTTTCATAAGTTTGAAACCTCAGCAAAAACGTTGAATTGCATTAAATTGCAAAGAAAACATTTCATGTTACATACATTTGCGGGTTAAAGAAAAGTATAGTGTACACACGTTGGTATGCAAAAGGTACGTGTCATACATTACAGTAATGTGAAGAATAGGAAACTACTGTGCAAGGAATTACCAACTGACATGCTAAATTTGTAAGAAATTAAAGTATCATATGACATACATTTTCAAGATAAACAAATTTATGTATCATGTTACATAAATTTGCGAGAAAAACAAATTTAAGGATCACGCTGTATACATTTACGAGAAAAGCACATCAAAGTATCATGTCAGATATATTGCACCTTTGCAAGGAATTCATAAATCATGGTTGCTGTCCCAATTTGTTACTAAAAATAAAATTAACTGCCAAGAATGAAAAATTAATTTCCTTGGCTAAAACAAACTTCCACAAAACATATGGTCAAATGATTGGGCAGGTGTGTGATTTCAATCAGGGAGGTCCATATCCAGGACACTGCACAATCCTTTGAGTCTCTGGCTTATTTTTCACCTGACTGTTCGGGGTCAGTTATTGGAGTCATGCACGTGTGAAAGTTAACAACTGAAGCATATTAAAAAAGTTATCTAGAGTCTGCTCCTTTTTAGAGCTTTCAGTAAAATTGTGACATTTCTATTCACTGGTAAATGCACTGATGTCCAAAAAAGGAATTGGTATCTAACAAACTGCAGCAGTTTCTAGGAAAATTACACAAACTCAGGGCTAGCAAATAGTCGTACAGATGAAGTTTTGAAAATCAAAGTAGCTGTATAGTCCACAGGATATATAATAATTTATATGCATGTTATCTGTTGGCAAAAAGACTCATGGGATGAAAAAGAAAATGGTGCTAAACCACATAGACAAGTCCAGCTTCTCTCCTGGAAAATCTTTCAATTTTGTAAGTACTTAAATTGAAAGAAATCATTTATCCAGGCAGAAATCTGTACCTGACATTGCAAGTAACAAATAATTCAATAATTTGTTATTAATTTTAAACAAACACAAAATACTTATCTTTATATCAAGTTGCTGCAGTTTTGATAAGGATTTCCTTTGGATATATACATCATGCTTTAGCTAGTTTACTTGTATTTGAAAAGCATGAACTGTAAGACCAGGATGTACTTTATGTGTATTTATAAAATTATTATTAATACTGGAAATCTTTGGCAAGGGCATCAAAAGTACGCAGCACACTGGTAACTGGTTGAGGAGCATACTCTTTTAAATATAACAGCCTGTATAGCCCACGTTAAGACGAATAGTCTTGGCTTAGAATGGCAGAGAATTTTGATACACTTAATTGTTGTGAAACTTCTGACAGGTTTTGCTTGAATAAAGAAATAAAATCATAACTTGGCTCATTTTAAAAAGAAGCAGTCAGCTATATTGGTGTCAAGTGCCCCAGGGCTGGGAAAATTTCTCTTTCTACATATACAGTCATATCTAAGGGTGGGGAATTAACACGACCACAGGAAAAAATTTTGGCAGATCCCGAGGCCTCAGGGAGGAATTAAACCATGCATAACCGAGTACTGCAGAAAGTTTGTGACAACTACGAAAAATCATTTAAAATACCCTACAGTTCACAACCAAAGTATCTGCACTTCAAACTATTTTATGAACCAAACGTAAGGTCAAATTATTTTGCCATTGGTACGCGTCAGCAAATGAACCGTAGTTAGGGGCCATTTTGGAATGAAAATGGTCACTTGTTTAAACTTAGAAAGTAAAGAGCACGCAATTTTCTGGTGCAAATTAACTTGATAAAATGAAACAATAATTAATAAAACATACACTGATGGTAGTACGAGATTTGGGGGACGGTGAAATAAAAAAGTTACAGTTGATTTTCGCGTCGAGCTAGTACTTTTAGCGAAAAAGAGCTTCGACGCCAAATGAAACAAAAACCAATTGAAAAATACGCCATAAAGAAAGTGCAACCAAATGTAATTATGACAATTGTGTAGGTATGTAGCTAAATACCTTTGCTGTAGACTTGATCAGCAACTCGACCAAAGATCTCCGAGATCCATGACATGCAAATATTCAAAAGATTGCCGTACGAAAACTCTCCCGAACAGCCAAGAAACAAAATGACAATCACGCAGGTGGAACATTTTTTGAAGACTGGAATCTTGTGTCACTGTAAAGAAAAGAGAAAGCCAATGTTACCTGTGGTAATTTCAATCTTGGGGGACGGTCACAATTTCAATCAAATTGACATCGAAGGTGAAGCAAAGTCAGCTCAGAACAAAAAAATCATATCTAAACAGAGCCATATATCTAAAGATCGTTTCGAGATATAGCATCGTCTTTCAAAAAACTGGAACTTCAATGTCTAGACACTTGCCTGTATCCCTTGCCTTCTTGTGTAAGCCTCCCAATGTGGAGCGATGTCGATGTAAACTCTCGTGGCTTTGCGCTCTTTTCCTTCCACGGTAGCAATATGACGGATTAATTCTCGTAAGCCAAATCGATGACAAATACTACAACGGCCCATGGTGTTAGTACTGCATGCAGACATAACGTGCGCGTTCATTGCGTTTGATGGAATCGATTTTCAAGCGTTGATCAGTCAGTTGAAACTCCTCGCAACGAGCTCGAGGCGACAAAATGGCGGGACGAATTCTTTATTCCAATTTCTCCAGCGCATGCGCAGACAAAATGCCCGCGTGCTCGCTCGTTACAGATAAATTGCTGCTAACAATGTGGCAGCAGTTTAGGTAGCGTATCTTACATACAACACATGCCCAACTAAGTTGGACTCAATTCTTGCTAACACATTCAACTTTGCCTAAAGCAAATAAATATTTCACCGCGTGATAAGGAAGGACTCGTCGCGTCGTGAGCCTCGCACATTGAACTGATTGAATAACTTTATGACAGCGGAATCGTTGCATCACAGAGAAGAGAAAGCACCATTCTGAATTTTGCAATTCTAGCACATCTTTAGTTTGCTTCGTCTTACCTTTTTTTTTCGTTTCCAAACCCTTTGTTTGTTTTCAAAAAAGATCCTTTCGACTTTCAATTTAACTAAATCGTTACGAATTCGGTGTCAACTTGTTTACTTTTGCAAAGGTTAGCAATCTGGATTTAAACACACGTCATAAGATATGACTGAACGTGTTTGACCGCGAATTGAAGTGGCGATGTCGTTTTCCTAAGACTGATGATCTGCTCGTGTTTACCAACCATTACATTTTGATTTTACTGCTGTCCTCAATGTTTGTATTCACGGTCTAAGCACAACAATAGATATTTTCTTGTCCTGTGTAAGCATTTTCAGTTGTGGACGAATTTATACCGACGTTCAACGTTTAAGTTAAATTTGCTTTTTCCAGGAGAATAAATAAAAAGCGATAGCAAAGATACCGTAAGCTGAGTCATCAAAGTTACAACATTACGTCATCCAGTAACGCTATAGTCAAAATATTGTGTCACACAGTCACACTTTTCGTCACGATAGTTCGTATAAATACGGGATCGCGCTAACATTTGTTAACCGGGGGGTGGGGTGGGTCAGAACATCCGGTTAAAATGCTCATTGGTTTTTCTTGTTCTTATTGAAGTTAAGATGGCCGAAGAATAAGGGTGTGTACCGTTCATTACTTTTGGTCTCCAATATTAATAAACGGTATGCTGAGGCATACTAGTGTGGCTTCAAATTACAGGAGGGGAGCCTGGATGTAACGAACCCCTCTACAACGAACATCCCGGAATAACGAAGGCTATTTTTCAGCCCAGTCATATTAGTCGCACGATTCGCCGATTTTTTTGTCAATCACAACACGTTGTATCATCCCATCACCATTGATACCATTACGAAAAAAAATAAGATGCTTGTCGCAATAATCTCTTGATTATTTGAGCTACTAGTTTGTGGGTCAAGCGGCTGATTTCCGTAAATCAGGATAATAACGAGACAAAGCACGATACACAAAACAACTGTCCCGTACAAGTGACAGAATATATCATATATATATATATATATATATATATATCATATATATTTGAACAATTCTGTCAAAATGTTGATTACTCAAGATAAGTTGTTTCTGAGACACCTTTGCCTGCTAATTTACATCGGAAGTATAACGAGCGGTTTAGGGCCTGTTTACAAGGAGGGAGGGTTACCCTATTAAGCGGGTTACCCTAGCAAGCGGGTTACCCTAGCACTTACACAATTCCTCTATTTTCTTCGTCGTGTTTACTAAGGCTAGATAAAAGTTGCCGTTGGCTAGATGCTGCTCGTGCTAAGGCTTGCATTGACTGGATATCTCGGGTAACTTGCCTAACTGGTACAGAAACTAGTGTACATTTGATTGGCTTAAAGTAATCTTGTGACTATCATAAGCTTGTGACCCTCACGCACATATCTTATACCTACGTAACAGCCTGGTCGAAATCGAGAATAGGCCCACCAGATCCGGCACCCTGTCAACAGGTTGTAGTCTAGACTTATATTTTACAAGTTATCAATACTCGCCACAAAAAACAGCAACAGGATGAAAAAGTTTGTTTACGAAAAAATGGACAGGAACCGGAAATATTTTTGTAGAGTGTTGCCCTCTTGTCTCCCACGTAGTCGTTTTTAGGGGAGTCGTATTTCCCCTAAAAAAGAGTGCGTGGGAGGCTAAAAGCCCTCCTGGCGTGACGCACAAAGCATCTTATCCGTTTTTGTTTTTGTTCTTTTTTTTTGTTTGCTTTGTTTACAATGAACCTAAATGACTCCAGAGAGATCATGCTTCGCGCATTACTTTATTTTTCATGGAATGATACAATGTCTTCTGATTGACAATGAAATCGGCATGAAATCGTGAAATCGTGCATGGTATTACTGGGCTGAAAAATATCTTTCGTTTTACCGGGGTCTTCGTTATATAGGGGTTCGTTCCACTGTAATTTGAAGCCACATTAGTATGCCTATTAACCTAAGTCGCCTCTCATCCATTCGAACGTTTAAAGACACTTGCGGGAATTTTTTCCTTGCGGTCTGGGTTGAAGTCTTCACGTGCTTGGAGATTTAGTTACCATTTCCGATTACAGTGAAGTGTTCTGCTGAGGGCATGAGCTCGAGCACGTACTACTAAAAGTTGTTCATGATGTTTTAAAAGATCGAAGAGGAACAAGACTCTACTATTGTATTGTATTTTATTGTATGAACAAGAACTGTTGTATAATATGCTGTGTTCTACGCACAATTTTATTGGTTTTTAGCTTGATCTATTAAAGAAAAGACGCATAGATGACGTCATCATTGCAACTTTATTCCCTATTATATAAAACAAAGAGATCCAATGTTGCGGTACGTCTTTCCACAGATGACGTCAAAACGTGGTAAGAACAAAAGAGGGGCACACGAGCCGTTTGGCAGATGTGTTACTGATGTTGTTACCATATTTTGACGTTTTCTGTGATCTGTGACTGAAAGTTGTTCATGATGTTTAAGATCGAAGAGGAACACGAATTATTAGAAGAAGACGATGACGAGTACGAACCAAACGAAGGCACACCTCTGCTTCGCTCGACCGAGTTAGGGTTCGACGAAAGTGGCTCGAGTTTCTTCACCCACAAGAGCAAGAGCGTCACCACCACGTTTACGACAAGTCAAGCATCTCTGTTTATTCCTTCGTTCCAGTTCTCGTTGTATTCAAGTGTCGTGTCGCTCTCGCAGTCACTGAATCAACGATCAGTGGCAGTGTCGATTCACGACCGCGAAAGCTCGAAATCTAAAAGCAGAACGGTTTCCTTGTTAGAGAGACTATCCGAAGACGGTCAAGCACGGGCCATTCTTGCTCTGTGGAACATGATAAATATGACGATTTCTGGTAGCAACGTGATAGCCATGCCTTATGCGATCGCCTTGGGAGGCTTCGCCGCTGCATTTCTTACGCTTCTCATTGGATTCTTTAATGCCGTGACCTCCATCCTCTTGGTCGACTGTCTCTACGAAATCTCCCCGAAGAGCCGACTGCGGAAACGAGTGAGAGCGAGTTATGCCGAAATTGGAGCCGACGTGTGGGGACCAATAGGAGGACGCCTTGTTGATTTCACGACGGTTGGTCTGTCGTACTGCGCTTGTGTCCTAATGGTGATGGTGCTAGGAAGCAGTTTGAGAGATATTATGAGTGACCTGGTGGTGCTATCCCTTCAGGAGTGGTGCTTGCTGTGCACCCTGGCCCTACTACTGAATGTTTTCATTAGGAAACTGTCCATTCTGGCCTGGCTAAGTATGCTGGCAGTTCTAGCCGTTTTCACCGTTATTTTTGTCCTGATAGGGTTTTCATTACGGTACTCCAAGACCTGGAAATTGAGCAATATCCCCTCTTTTGATTTTAACAAATTTCCAATTAGTTTGGGTATCATTGTATATTCTTACTGTGGGCACACTGTGTTTCCTGGAATTGAAGGTTCCATGCAGGAACCCAAAAACTACAACAAGGTTTCCCATTGGGCATTTTCAATCGGGACGGTCATGAAATTTATGGTTGGTCTGTTCTGTTGCCTCACTTTCGGGAGTGCCACTCAGCCAATTGTCATCTTAAATCTCAGTGCACGTGCCTCCATCGTAGGTAAGGTTGCAACAATCCTAGTGATGATAAAGGTATACTTTTCATACCCTCTAAAGATGTTTGTTGTGAGTAACACCTTAGATATACTGATATTATCAAGGTTCCCACGCTGTCACAAAGAGAAGTATTACATTTTCCTTTGGGTTCTAGTGACCAGAGTTGTCCTGGTCTTTTCCACGTTGGGCATTGCCCTAGCTGTTCCTCATTTTGGCCTCCTTATGGGCATATTCGGAAGTGTGTTCGGGGTTTGCATAACTTTAGTTTTCCCCTGTCTCTTCCATTTGCATCTCAAATGGCATCAGCTAAGATGGTATCGCAAAGCTTTTGAGATATTCTTAGTGTTGTTTGGGGTAGTTTTAGGTGTCTTGGGCTTGATTTATTCTTCTATTGCTCTAAAAACTGCTACAAACTAACTTGGTTTATTTGAACCTCTAGTTAATGACCATCCAAAGTCTCAAAAAAGGTCCTTTCATAGAGGTGGTCACTTATACATGTAAGAAGTCTTAAATATATTTCACTCACAAAAAAATGAATTTTTGTGGCATGGACAGTGATTTGAGGGGAAAAAAAGAAATGTGGTATCATGGACAAAAATGTTTCAATTTGACTGTGTGAATACATTTTGCCGCTGGTATAGTATTGTTTTTGGTTATATATTTGAATTGCTTTATAGCTAAAATGGATGATATGGTGTACATTGTAGGTGCTTAACTGATATTATTTTATTTTAGCGTATAAGGTAAGACAAGACATTAAAAAATATTTCAGCAGCATGTATGTGTACTTTTTTTTGTCACCGCTAAGCCATTGCTTTTTTGCTAGAGTTGAGCAATGTAATTTGGCAAATCACAAAACTTAGTCACAGCAATAATTTGTACCTGTAGTAGCTTGTTTTGATCATTGATCAACAATGGTAAACAAGATTTTACATTTAGTACAATCGGACATGGACTTTGGCAATTTCTGATGATTTGGCAGTTTCTAGCATGCGAGCGCCTCACATCCACATTCAAGTATATTGAGATGCAAATAAAAAGTCACTGATCTGCGAAAACGGCTATGAACTCAAACATTGTAAATTTGCTTCACTGAAAAATCATGGTATTCCTTTTTTACCCACCCAGGACTTTGCCAAAACAGCAATTTATGGACAACGGTCTTTTTTCACATTATGCTCCGACAATCTGAAACTGCTTACCCAATTTTATTAAATCGTCCAAATCTACGTCTATTTTTAAGTCTCGCTTAAAAACATTTCTTTTTAGTAGTAAATACTGTATATAATTAGTTTTAATAATAATATTATTGTAAGCGCCTTGAAGATTTGTTTTAAAAGTGCCACGAAAACCTAGTTATTATTATATTGTAACTGCAATAATGTTAAATGTAATGCCAACCGTAAATGTAATAAATATTGACGCAAAATGTATATTTGTTCTGCACTTTTTCTTGTCACCAACCGGTTTATTGATATCAGTTAAGTGGAATGTTAGACCTTTTGTAGAGGACACCACGATGTATCTCACTATTAGGAACTACAGCTCCAGCGAAACTTAAAGCTTTGTAGAAGTGGGGCGACGAATGGCAAACGCTCTCTTACACCAGCAAATGTAATTTCTCCGTGTTTCTCACTTTTAAGGGGCAATATACCTGGAATCCTTCCTCCCCCTCCCCTCCCAAAACGTTTAAGCCTTTTTTCTTAACTATGTCTATGAGATTTCATTCAATCCAAAAATGCTATCATAGAACGATAGTGCGAGCTCCCATAAATCTGAGAATTTCAAGTTAATTGCGTTCGACATGTAATCGGCATCGTCGTCGTCGACGCCAAATTAGCACCCACCCCCCTCCCCCCCCGACCGAATATTTTTGCAGGTGGCCTGTGCTCGGCCGGAAACTGGTATGGACTTTGGCCGACTTTGGCCTCGCTTTCATGACACCCAGGTCCGAAACGGTCAATTTAGCGTAAAACACAATGTCACCAGAGCGATGGTGGTTTCAAGAGCAAATTTGTTATTCTCTTCTAGTTTTTTTTTAGAACTTTTTCGAGTTTGTCGACAAGGCACAGTTTCATGTCCACTTATAATCACAAGCAGCGTATCTAGGATGTAAAGTGGTCGAGAAAACATCGATTATTCGTACGGACTCTTGAAGAATTCGAACGGACTCCTTATAATTTTCTAGACTGCGAGTAGTCTCTAATTTTGGCGATTGTGATTGTGGGGCGGGCAAAATAAACACACGCGCGCGCGAAAGTTCGAGGAGACGCGACGCGAAGGGAGCGCCGTCGCGTCTCCTCGATTCGCGCGCGCGCGTGTGTATTTCGCCCGCCCCACAATCGCCATCGCCAAAATTAGAGACTACTACACCAAAACAGGCAACAAACGAGCCCAAGTGCTCCCAAGTGGGGGTGGCTTATATTTTTTTTTGGGGGGGGGGAGGCGTAGACTGCGAGTAGTCTCTAATTTTGGCGATGGCGATTGTGGGGCGGGCGAAATACACGCGCGCGCACGATATTTCGAGGCGACACGACGCGAAGGGAGCGCTCCCTTCGCGTCGCGTCGCGTCGCCTCGAAATTTCGCGCGCGCACATGTGTGTATTTCGCCCGCCCCACAATCGCCATTGTCAAAATTAGAGACTACCGGTACTCACAGTCTGGGGGGGGGGGTGTACAAAATTGTTATTTCTCTTTATTATTTTTTTTAATCTTATCCTGTTTCCTAAAAATTCCCCTGTATTTCCCCCTAACTTAAATCGCATCGCCTTAAAAGGGAGAGGTCACACATAATGATTATCTTGATATCCATATCTCTAAAGACCGCAAGTGGGAGCCATCATGCTAGGCCCCAACTCGAAAACTTTGCCTCGATCTGTGAACTCAGACCTGGTGATCACACTTATGGTGTGTATAGAAGATCGAAATGGTTCAACGTCAGACGGCACGGTGGTCACTGAAGAGATATTCTTGCCCACCAGTAGGCTGAAGATTCCTCGAACTATGAACTACTGACGCATTTTCCATTTGTCGCCCCACTTCTACAAAGCACTAGGTCAGTCAAGCTGAGCTGCCTGCAGTCGTCACATGCAGTTCCCAGTACCGAGATACATAATGGTATCTATCGTCCCATGGACCGGCTGGTGATGTAAACAAGAAAAAGTGCAGGAACGTTATACAGGAAAAAAATAACAATGAAATAAAAAAGAAAAAGAGAAGTCCTTGCCATACCCGGAAGAAAACACAATTATTACATTTAACGTTGA
>CAXHKT010000464.1:197800-218800 GCA_964017195.1 Siderastrea radians
GTTGTATTACATTTATGGTGGGTCAGTTTATTACACTTAGCATTAAAATGTATTACAAAAAGTGAATTAATTTTTTGGTTGATATTACAATGAGCGTTGTTATTACATTTAGCGGTGATACAGCAGTAACTGAAGCACACAAAAGCTCTACGTTCAGAAGATGGAGTTGTTTGCCCTATTTATTGTCAAACGTCTTATTAAATACTCTCTGTAAGCACAAAGTAACTGAAAAGGTAAACATTGGCAAGTTTTAATTACAACAGACTGCGAATGAAAAAATTATATATTTTTCTACAAACAAGTAATACTACTCTTATGATTTCAGACAAACTTTGGACCAGGGGCACCCAAGGATGCAGTCTCTTAATTTTTACCAAGCACTTGTAAGTGAAAGACTGTAACCGCGGGGAGGGAGGGGAGGGGAGTTACTCAATTTACTAGTTTTACACGGGGGACTCTTCTTGTTCCTTGTCCCTAACGGCATCCCCAAGGTCTTATCAGTATTCAAAAAGGCACAGACCCTGGCAAATAGTAAATCACATTACCTAACAATTAAAACTGCAGTAGAGCCAGTCACGGCCTTCGAATGGGGGATTTTAAAGTCTGCTATTGGCTAGGAGCTTGTTGTGCTGCCATTTTGAATGAAAACGAAGACCCTGGAGCCCAGGCCTTCATTCCCCCAGACATGAATACCACCACTAAGGCAACAGTTTAGTCCCCAATTTAAAAAAATCAAAGCAAAGCAAAAGCAGAAAGATGTCTTCCTTCTTAGGGATAATTTTGATAATTTTGTCTGTGGCTACGACTATTGTAGGGTTTTAAAACATGTTTCAAAACCCTACAAAACTTTTTCATGTTGTGTGCAACTGTCATGAAAATGTAGTACGCCTGATTAAGACAACACAATTTGTGTTGCAGACGACGTGAGTAGGTCGCATGAGACAGTCGTAAAAATCGTACTGTCTGAATCAGCCCTTAAGCGTTAATGAACTTCCCTTAAGAAGAGTGGCCCCAGTTGAAACTTTCACAGAAGTCCTTAGTACAACAGTAATGCTATAAACAATAACAATAAATTTGATCATGTGCAATTTTCCACAGAAAAAATCCATGTGGAACTAAACCTTTTGGATCGTTATGCATTTCTGGGAAACTCCCCACCTACCCCTCCCCTAACCCAAAATTTCAGAAATGCATAATGACCTAATCAATTTGGTAGTGGGGGAGGACAAGGGAGGTGAAAAAACAGGAGAAAAAGCAGTGATAATGGGGAGAAACACAAGGAAGGGGGAACAATCACGAATAGAGGGTTCAGGAAGGGGTCCTTCCCTCCTGTCCCATTTCTAATCTGCAAGCAGTCTCTCTCTTTCCCTCTAATGCCAACACCTATAGCACTGTCACAAACATGTCATTAACAGTGGCGACCAGCACCTGGTCTGGATAGGGTTAACATATAGGTAACTGAGGTAGATTTACAATTTTCTGAAAGGGGCATTACTTCTCCAGGTCAACCCAAATATGTTTTTCGAGTGACATAATGATTAAAAGAAGTTGGAATTGTAAAAAAATTAACGACATATTTGGTTTGCCATTGATATTAAAGAAGGTCTCTTTGATAGAATTATGCTTTGAATAAATGCTTTACCCATTCAGTACTGATAGGAATTCACTGCTTTACTGTTCCTTTAGTCACGCTTATGTAAAGATTTGTTTGTTTCTTTGTGTATTTGTTTACAAAGCTGGTTACTTTGTTTGCTTGTTTGCTAGTTTGCTAGTATTGAGTACACAAGTTTCCAGATTGACTCAGCTACCAACAGCAGGCTTCAACCTCCAAGGAAAATGAAATCTGTAAAGCTCAAACTTTTGAGACAGTCAAGTAAGTGTTCCTTCAGCTCATAGGCACATCCATATGACAGTGTTGCCTGGGTAGAGTAGTTCTTCACCCTTCATTCCAGCCTTCAAATGCTCAAGTGTCGTAAAATACATTGTTATTATTATTATTATTATTATTATTAAAATTATTATTATTGTTGTTGTTGCTATTATTATAAGTTTGATATGTAGGATTTGGCCCATGGTCATTCTGCTTGATATGAAGAGGCGTTATAGCAATTGTGTCCACGTGACGTGAGAAAACTTTCATTACCCCCCACTAACTATCTTGAAACTCTAATGACCCCCCTAAGGAAGCACTCCAAACGTTTCTCCCCCCCAATCATTTAGCCACTCCCCCCCCCACCAAAGGATAAATAATGAACACTCCCTTAAACCTATAGTTGATCTTTTACTAACCTAAAATGTGTTGCTTCCAGGAAACTGTATAAAAAGCCTACCCAGAGGGGGATCCAGGGGTGAGGTTAAGGGGGTTGTAACGACCTCCCTCCCCCCCTTTGACCAGTCTTTTATTTTTTATTTTTTTTTAACTTTATCTTTTCCTTTGGGAAGATTAACTGCCGAAGTCCACATCCCCTAGGCCTACGGACGTATGCCTTCCCCCTAGTACTCACAATAAATATACCGTGTTCCTTCAGCTCATAGGCACATCCATATGACAGTGCGTCTTTTTCAGTGAGTCTAGTATACCTGTCACGTTTTTGGACACTCGAATGTGCGTAGAGATTCCCGTACAGCACTACGCTTCTACGGCCGTCTATTTTATATTTATGTCAAAAACGTATAGTTGTAGATCGTAGATCGTAGAGTAATGTTCTACTATACAACGAACTGAAATGGGAAAAAACGTATAGTTGTAGATCGTAGATCGTAGAGTAATATTTTACTAGACAATGAATGTACTGAAATGGGAAAAAAAACGTATAGTTGTAGATCGTAGATCGTAGATCGTAGAGTAATGTTTTACTAGACAATGCACTGAAGTGGGAAAAAACGTATAGTTGTAGATCGTTGAACGTGGAGTAATGTTTTACTAGACGATGCACTGAAATGGGAAAAGGGATTACTGAAACACTTTACTGGTTCTACAATTTAGTTCTGTTCTACGCCTGTGGACGATTCTACGCATCTACGCCTACTATACGCCAACTGTTAGTTTTGTTTTATACCACTGTACGTTTCCACGCATCTACGTTTATACAACTCACTTCGCTTTTACACCACTGGATGATTCTACGCATCTACGATGTTTCCGTGTACGCCGACTGGCAGTTCTGTTTTATACACTACGTTTCTACGCATCTACGTTTCTCCGGCTCATTTTGCTTTTACACGACTGGACGATTCTACGCATCTACGATGCTACTGTACGCCGACTGTCAGTTTTGTTTTACACCTCTCTACGTTTCTACGCATCTACGTTTCTACGGCTCACTTTGGGTTTACACCACTGTACGATTCTACGCAGCTACGATGCTACGGTACGCCGACTGTCAGTTTTGTTTTATACCACTGTACGTTTCTACGGCTCACTTTTCATCTTAACAGCGTACTGAACAGAAGACCAGGGTAAAACCGACACAGCCGCGTAATAAAATAAACCGGGGAATAGGTTAACGTATGTATAAGATTGGACGTAACCTTGTAGGATTGCCTTTCATCCAACGTTTATTGGCAAACTTTGATAAAGAAAGGTTTTTTTGTCATCTTGTTGCAAATTTTAACACTTTTTCGTGTACTTAGTGTTTGCTGTGACGATGGTAATTCTTCGGTTTCGCCAAAATAATAGGTAATCAATTCGTCCAACACAAGAAAAACACGACGTTTCCGTGTTACGACATTACTACATAAATTTAACCTGTTTGCCGGAACACAAGTCGATCGGTACACGCAACTACTTATTAGTCGTCCAATATCATATCTGTTAACACGTTACGCTGTTACGATGCTAAGGATGTTACGATATTACGATGCTGAGAATTACAGATGTTACGATGTTACGCTGTGAAGCTCTGTGACGATGTTGCTCTTACGATGTTACGCTGTTGCAATGTTACGATATTAAGATGATATTACGATATTACGCTGTTACGATGTTACGCTCTTACGATCGGTTTAATACTCTGTTACGATGTTATACGACCGCGTGTGGACTTCCTCTATGTACAGAACGAAACGAGGCCTTATTTCGTTATTATCAAAACATGCTATAATACCGCGCCAAAAGCGGCCTTTATCCCATGACTTAACAGCTTCGTTTCGATCGGTACATAATACCGAGCCAAAAGCGGCCGTTATCTGTTCGGCGTTTTGCGCTGAAAAATTAGAAAAGTTTTAGGAAACCCCCAGATTCTGAGAATCTAACCCGCCGAATTTCCGAGCTGCTGACGGCTCTCCGAAAATGCTAGCTGACCTTATTTTGCACTGATACGGACCGTTATTTACGGTTGACGGTCCGTACATTTTGCACGGACTGTCATCCTTGCTTACGGACCATTATTTGTAGGAGGTCCAACTGTCGAGCTCGGTCCGTACGTTATTCATACGGTCCGTCATAATTGCTTACGGACCGTCATTTACGATTGACGGTCGGTATGTGGAGGTACAAATAGCCCGATACAAGTATGTTTATGCCTGGTTATTAAGCGCACGTACAAAGCGAGCGAGATACACGAAAGCCGGAGGCGGCTACGTTTGGCTCGGTAGATATGCAGAAAGAAACGAGCCGTTAAGTCATTTGATAACGGCCGCTTTTGGCTCGGTATTATATAGCGAACGAAACGAGGCCGTTTAGTCATGGGATCAGTAACGGCCGCTTTTGGCTCAGTATCATATATCGAGCGAAACGAAGCCGTTAAGTCATGGGATAACGGCCGCTTTTGGCTCAGTATTGTATACCGAACGAAACGAAGCCGTTAAGTCATGTGGTAAAGGCCACTTTTGGCGCGGTATTATAGCGTGTTTTGATAATAACGAAATAAGGCCTCGTTTCGTTCCGTACATAGAGGAAGTCCACACGCGGTCGTAACGTCGTAACAGAGTATTGACCCCAGTATTAAACATCGTAAGACCGTAACATCGTAAGAGCGTAACATCGTAACGCGTAATATCATCTTAATATCGTAACATTGCAACAGCGTAACATCGTAAAACATCGTAACATCTGTAATTCTCAACCGTCGCAATATCGTAACATCCTTAGCATCGTAACAGCGTAACGTGTTAACAGATATGATATCGGACGACTCATAAGTAGTTGCGTGTACCGATCGACTCATGTTTGGGCAAACAGGTTAAATTTATGTAGTAATGTCGTAACATGTTTTTCTTGTGTTGGACGAATTGATTACCTATTATTTTGGTGGAACAAGAATTACCATTGCCACAGCAAACACTATAAGTACATGACAAAAAAAATTTCTTTATCAACGTTTGCCAATAAATGTTGGATGAAAGGCAATCCTACAACGTTACGTCCAATCTTATACACACATGAACCTATTCCCCGGTTTATTTTATTACTCTGTGTCGGTTTAACCCTGGGTTTCTGTTCAGTACGCTGTTACGATGTAAAGTGAGCCGTATGAAACGTAGATGCGTAGAAACGTACAGTGGTATAAAACAAAACCGACAGTCGGCGTACAGTAGCATCGTAGGTGCGTAGAATCGTCCAGTGGGCGTCCAGTCGTGTAAAAGCAAAGTGAGCCGTAGAAACGTAGATGCGTAGAAAAGTACAGTGGCGTAAAATAAAACTGACAGTCGGCGTACAGTAGCATCGTAGATGCGTAGAATCGTACAGTGGTTTAAAACAAAACTAACAGCTGGCGTATAGTAGCATCGTAGATGCGTAGAATCGTACAGTGGTTTAAAACAAAACTAACAGCTGGCGTATAGTAGCATCGTAGATGCGTAGAATCGTCCACAGACGTAGAACAGAACTAAGCTGTAGAACCAGTAAAGTGCTTCAGTAATCCTTTTCCCATTTCAGTGCATCGTCTTGTAAAACATTACTCTACGATCTACGATCTACAACTATGCGTTTTTTCCCATTTCAGTGCATTGTCTAGTAAAACATTACTCTACGATCTACGATCTACAACTATACGTTTTTTCCCATTTCAGTGCATTGTCTAGTAAAACATTACTCTACGATCTACGATCTACAACCATGCGTTTTTTCCCATTTCAGTGCATTGTCTAGTAAAACATTACTCTACGATCTACGATCTACAACTGTACGTTTTTTCCCATTTCAGTGCATTGTCTAGTAAAACATTACTCTACGATCTACGATCTACAACTATACGTTTTTTTCCCATTTCAGTGCATTCATTGTCTAGTAAAACATTACTCTACGATCTACGATCTACAACTATACGTTTTTTTCCCATTTCAGTGCATTCATTGTCTAGTAAAACATTACTCTACGATCTACGATCTACAACTATACGTTTTTTCCCATTTCAGTGCATTGTCTAGCAAAACATTACTCTACGATCTACGATCTACAACTATGCGTTTTTTCCCATTTCAGTGCATTGTCTAGTAAAACATTACTCTACGATCTACGATCTACAACCATGCGTTTTTTCCCATTTCAGTGCATTGTCTAGTAAAACATTACTCTACGATCTACGATCTACAACTATACGTTTTTTCCCATTTCAGTGCATTGTCTAGTAAAACATTACTCTACGATCTACGATCTACAACTATACGTTTTTTTCCCATTTCAGTGCATTCATTGTCTAGTAAAACATTACTCTACGATCTACGATCTACAACTGTACGTTTTTTCCCATTTCAGTGCATTGTCTAGTAAAACATTACTCTACGATCTACGATCTACAACTATACGTTTTTTTCCCATTTCAGTGCATTCATTGTCTAGTAAAACATTACTCTACGATCTACGATCTACAACTATACGTTTTTTTCCCATTTCAGTGCATTCATTGTCTAGTAAAACATTACTCTACGATCTACGATCTACAACTATACGTTTTTTCCCATTTCAGTTCATTGTCTAGTAAAACATTACTCTACGATCTACGATCTACAACTAGACGTTTTTGACATAAATATAAAACAGACGGCCGTAGAAGCCGGTAGTGCTGTACGGGAGTCTCTACGCACATTTGAGTGTCCAAAAACGTGGCACAGTTGGAGTCTAGACAGGCCTTTTTTAAGTTGTTTGTGATTCACAAAATCAATGTTTTCTACATGTTATGTATATCGGTGTCTGTTAATAAAATTCCAGGTTTGAAGTGTTTTTCACCAGGACCCGGTTGTTCAAAAGATGGTCAAACGCTAACCCGGGATTAAAAGTCAATCAAGGTTCCTGTTTCCCTTGTTAAAAAGTGTTTTCAAGGCCAGTTTTAACTGACCTCTTGAAAGCAACCAAAGTCAAAACGTAAGGCAGAAAAGATTTTCAAGAATTCTCGTCGCTTGGCTGTAAAACTGAATTTAAAATTGACACTTATCCTGGGTTAGCTTAATCCTGTTTTGAACAACTGGGCACAAAATGCAGCATTTTCCTTCTGTATAGCTTTGGCCTTGAGGAAGGCTAATTTTGTTAGCCGAAATATTGGACTTAAATAAATCAGCCCTTTGCCGTAGTGCCAACCTTGCATTCAGTTTTGTTTAATTACAAAAAATGTCGTAGGATTTTGAAACATGTTTTAAGGTGATTCCATTCAATTGCATTGCGCATCCTTTGTGAGCATCATTTTTTGTGTGATTAGCGCGCGCACGAGCGTGCGCATGTTCAGAACTTGGGAGGTTTTCTATGAAAACTGAGTGGTTCAGAGAAATAAATGGTCGTTTTCTCCTAATCGAGCACGGTGACCCCCATTTTTTTATTGTACAGGACAGTGTTCCCCTAAGCAAAATAACAAAGTTAGCAAAAATCTATGATCAGATTTTGCACAGTTTACACACACACAGTTTAAAAGAATCCTACGAAAAAAAGCATATAGGGTAGAGGACCGCACATCAAGGTACCGTCGTCACCATCTAGTTTTTGAGTGTCCAGTAAATTTGAAGCTTTTCGGCCATGTTTTGCATGACACAGATGACACATATGCACAAAGTCAACCTATACGTGAAATATCAATCTGCAGTGGAAATATTGAGCGTGTTGGCTTCGCGCGTTTATTGCCTGAAAATGCCTTTAAACACTGTTTTCGTCAACAGTATACCACTAAAACGAGCACGGTGACCCCCCCCCCACCCCCATTTTTACTGCAATTTTAGATTCTACATGACTTGTTGAATATTTGTGTTAAGTTTCATTACAAATTTATGGCAGATTCTTTTTCCGGGAAATCACCTTAAAACCCTATGAGACCTATGTCAGTCGTAGCCACAATCAAAATGTTAGAATGACGAGTTGTATACGATCTTTGCCTGAAGGGAGCAGCGCGCGCTACAAAAGTCGCATACGACAGTCGTAAGCAAAAATCGTACCGTCTAAATCGGCCCTAACCCTTTAAGCCCCAATATTAATAAGCATGTGTTCCTTCATATCCTTCATACAAATCTTAAGATACAAGTAAGAAGAACTTCTTGTAACTTCAAGAAATTTCATCTTTGCTGACCAATTTCTTCATTTTCATGAATGTTTGGTTTGATCAAAGTAGTGGTATTGTAAGGAGAAGTTAGATGTTGATCACACTAGGGGTTCAAAGGGATAGCCTACTGGTCTGAATTAGGGCATGGATTCTTAAGAACTTGACGTGAAAAGAGTATAGAGCTCACCTCTCTGTAAATTAAATGGAGATTAAAAAAGCCCCTAAGTTGTGACGACATGCAAAAAAGGGCAACAAAATGAAAACAGGAGAGGCATTCCCACCAAGACATTCACTGTTGCAAAACTGCGGATTTCATTACCTGAAACTGGAAATTCATGGGGCCTGCATGAAAGCAGGTTTTCTTATTTGCTTAACCCTTCTCCTAAAAGAAATCTTTGCTATTTATTTTTTCTATTCCTTTCTCATTGCTACCAGCTTCTTTGTACTGCATCAGAATGCTAAAATGTTTCTTTTCTGATTTGGTTGAAACGTTAAAACTGCTGCTGTCCGACGTTTCGATAGTACTACCATCATTATCAAGGACTATGATAATGATGATAAGTACCATTGAAACATCGAATAGCATTAGTTTTGATTTTGCTACTGTCGTTTTTCAGTAAACCTCTAATCATTGATTGAAAGAGACTATTTTTTGGGCAAGATTTTCTTTTTTTGAAACAGTTGATAGTGTCTAGAGAAAAGGAAGAAGAAGAAGAGGAAAACCATTGGAAGAAAGATCAGGAACCATGTCCTGAAATTCCCATGTGCTAACTAAGCCAATGAAATTTTGGCCATGAGATTGAGTTTTATCAGTCTTAAATATTGAATCCTTTATTTGAAAAGCATAAAATTGAAACAAATAATGAGATCCTGGGAGACTAGCTTCTCCCGTCAGTTTTCACTGCAAAACATATCAAGAAGTTCCCAGTCCATATTTCTGTTCTGAGGGAAAGATAGAAACTGCTTTGGGTCCAATGTCGGCTTTTCTCTGCAAAATCACCAGGATAACTTTCACAGTTCTTCACCGCTTCTTCTTGTTGTCGGTTAAGTGGAAAACGCCGAGTGCGGAGTGTGGAGTGTGGAAAACGGGAAGTGTAGAAAATGCGGAGTGTAGAAAATGAGGAGTGTAGAAAATGCGGAGTGTAGAAAATGGGGAGTATGGAAGATGCGGAGTGTGGAATATGAGGAGTGTGGAAAATGGGGAGTGTGGAAAAGGGGGAGTGTAGAAAATGCGGAGTGTAGAAAATGGGGAGTATGGAATATGAAGAGTGTGGAATATGCGGAGTGTGGAAAATGCGGAGTGTGGAAAACGTGGAGTGTAGAAAATGCAGAGTGTGGAAAATATGGAGTGTAGAAAATGTGGAGTGTAGAAAATGGGGAGTATGGAATATGCGGAGTGTAGAGAATACGGAGTGTGGAAAATGAGGAGTGTAGAAAATGGGGAGTGTGGAATATGCGGAGTGTAGAAAATGGGGAGTGTAGGAAATGCGGAGTGTAGAAAATGCGGAGAGTAGAAAATGGGGGAGTATGGAATATGCGGAGTGTGGTAAACGAGGAGTGTGGAAAACGCGGAGTGTAGAAAATGCAGAGTGTGGAAAATATGGAGTGTTAAAGAAAAATATATAAAAAGGTTATAAAAAGGGCAAAGGAAAAAATAAGGTAATATCGTCACACGTACAAAATTATATAAGGTATAACACCCTATATAGCTCCCCTGCCCACTGTGCAGACCCTGGAAAAGGCAAACTACTCTTAACAAAATGAAAAATCACAAAATTTATTTTTTGCTTATTTTCAAAATCGCGAAATTAAGTACTCGTGTAGTACTCGTGAAGTACTAAGTACTCGTGAAGTACTCGAATTCTATAGAAATAAAGTACACGTGAAAATTAACGAAAATTAATGAATATAAAAAGCTTGTATGGAAAAGGAAATCAAAAAATAATCTTTAATTCCGCTATATTCTTGGCAGGAACCCATTGTTGGTAAGATCGTTTTAAATGTTTAATTAAAAGTGTTATCTTCACACGGACACAAGTAACAAGGTACAACACTCTATAAAACTCCTTCATGCATCGTAGCATTATTGTGAATTAACGATGTTAACAATCAGTCCATGTTCTTTGAAAAAGAGATGCATCATTGAGTTTCATTGCTAAATCGTACATTATTTTTTTGTAGCCATGAAAAAGAGTAACGAATGCTGAGGTAAATAAAACAAATTAACGCGTGTATCATTACTGTTAATTAACGATATTAACAATCAGTCCATGTTCTTTTAGCATTTCCTTCTGGCTTTCATCAAGTGAGTGGTAGATGCTGAGGTCGATAGGTACACGTCCGTCAAAAACAGGGTTTTTTCGTATGATATGCGCAGGGCTGGGATGGTAATAGGTATTGATAATTCTGTGATTTACACCAACACCCCTGTGTTGTCGTCCCTGCGTACCTGCCGACGGTCGACGTGCTTGACCACGATGTTGTGTGGTGGTTAACGAAATTTTTCTGCAAAATTGTCACCGCATTCGTAGCACTTCTTCACATTTTTTTCTAAACCGGAAACAACTACTATGGCTTAACCGGAAATAAAAACTACACAACTTCATTTATTTCTCTAGAATTCGAAAGACGTGTTTTACGAGCACTAAATTTCGCAGTTTTGAAAATAAACAAACATTTATTTTTTCATTTCGTTAAGAGTATTGTGCTTTTCCAGGGTCCGCACAGAGGGCATGGGACGGGAAGGAGGTGTTCCCTCGGATTACTCAGTATAAACCAGCCACATATCGTATAATTCTTGTTCCTGATTTATTTGGTGATTCTTGTAGTTGATTACAGTTGCGGATTCTGAGATAATTTATTCGATCTAAAACCAAAATATAAGCGCGTCTTAAATTTCCTGACTTACATTACAACTTGCAATGTCATAGTACAAATCCTATGTAAATTATCACTTACTTCTGTGGCGGGTTAAATTGGATCCTGGTTAACAATGTTTGCTTCTTAATCCTGGATAGCGACGTTTCTTAATAAATCCTGGTAAGGTGTTCGTGTACGTATAATCCTGGCTAGCTCAACAGTTCCGATCCGACTAAATCAAGTCCTTACTCGCATCACTTTGTGCTTGCAGTGTCAATCAATATCAAATACTGTATACTTATTAACTAAAGCATGTGCATGTTCTGATTCTCGCAGTCAATCAATTATTAATCAACGAATCACTAGTTTTTATCGAAACAGGAGGTATATTGGGTGTTATAACTACGTGTGGCGATATTACATTATTTTTTTTCTTTTAAGCTTTTTATATATTTTTCTTTAACACTCCACATTTTCTACACTCCTCATTTTCCACACTCCGCATTTTCTACACTCCTCATTTTCCACACTCCGCACTCCGCACTCCGCAGTCCGCAGTCCGCACTCCTCGTTTTCCACATAACCCTTGTTGTCTGGTATGAAGCTATCCTTTTTGTTCACTTCTGCTTTTTCTTCTTGGCTAATACCATGATACTGTTCCTATTTACTATATTTAGGAGACATTTACAATTGTAGTCTCAAGTAAGTGTGATTGCGAAAGGGTAGTAAACTCGTGTTGATTGATTGAAAATACTGCAAGCTGCTTTACTCAAAATTCAAGTTTCGCAGGTTTCGGTGCGTATTTTTACTTTTTGTTGCCGATATTAAAAAAAAAAATCAACAGCATGAAAGAAGTTTGTTTACGAGAAAATGAACAGGAAGCGGAAATATTTTTGTAGAGTGTTGGCCGCATTTTGAGTTTGACGTTCACAAAGCCCTCCTGACGTGAGGTACAAAGCATCTCATTCTATATATATATATATATTTTTTTTTTTTTGTTTACAATGATTGTAAACAAGATAGATCATGCTTCGCACATTATTTTTAACCTAAAGTTGTCTTTCATCCATTCGAACACTTGCGGGAATTTTTTTCCTTGCGGTCTAGGTTGAAGTGTTCGCGTGCTTGGAGATTTCGTAATCATTTCCGGTTACAGTGAAGTGTTCTGCTGAGCACGGACTACTGAAAGTTGTCCGAAAGCCTGTTTCCGTCTGGTTTTAGGCCGTTTTAAAGCATAACTTTCTTTTTAATTAATAATGATTTGGAGATACATAAACAGGTAAAAACTAACGAGATAAAGTTCCAACGTTTTGGCGACTTCATGACGCCATTATCAAGGAATAATTTGATGAATACAGTTGCGGGTTAAAAAGAGTTCAAGTCAGATAAATTTACATAAAGGAAGTCAAACTAGACAAAAACTTTAGCACGGATGGAATCTGATTGCACATTCAAGCACGGTCTTAATTGCTTGATGTATAGCATTTCGTTAATTAGACAATCAAATTTGTTCCCGTATTTTTTTAGCACTTAAGGCGACTGAGAATGCCCATCCACGCGCACATGAAGATGCCCACGGGTGTAGCTTTCTTCGTAAAAAAACCTTATTTTCCGACAGGGTGCGTGACCTTTGTTGATTATGTTCTCCACGTGGTATGGGAATTGCGTGACGATCCCACGCTTCAATCTCAAACTACATAAATCTCACTTGCGATTGTGTCAATGCAACTGTAACAATACTACATATTACAGTCTGATAATTTTCTTTGTTCTTTTCCAAAAAAGCCTTCGTAATTAGTCCACAAAACAAACTTTTTCACCTTCAATCGCAAATGCAATCGCATTTTTTACCAAAAGCAGCGTGCGAAAAAACAGGCGCGAAACTTGAATTGTGCGAGTTTGAAAACTTGGCTAAACCAGTCTAACGTGGTTAACGTGGAAACAACCGGTCAGATGAAAGCTTCGATTTCGAAAAGCCTCAGTCGCAACTTTCCTTGGAAAGGTATAACTGTTCTGGCCTTCGTGCCTGTTAGATCGTTTTCTCAGTTTATAACGGGGAAAGCACAGTTGAGAACCAAAGGCAAAAAAACGAAATCCCGGGCGAAATGGACGAGGAAAGCTCGGAAACGAACACGTTTTCAATCGCGACGCCGGTTTCCAGTGGAAGCGCGTCTACCACTACGGTGATCAAAGAACCCGAGTTGGTGACAATAATCGAAGATATGCCGCTGACGAAAGAACAGATCGAAGAGGAACAAGAACTACTAGAAGAACCCAATGACGAATACGAACCAAACGAGGGCACACCTCTGCTTCGCTCGACCGAGTTAGGGTTCGACAAAAGTGGCTCGAGTTTCTTCACCCATAACAGCAAGAGCTTCACCACCACGTTCACGACAAGTCAAGCATCTCTGTTTATTCCTTCGTTCCAGTTCTCGTTGTATTCGAGTGTCGTGTCGATCTCGCGGTCACTGAATCAACGGTCAGTGGCAGTGCCGATTCACGACCGCGAAAGCTCGAAATCTAAAAGCGGAACAGTTTCCTTGTTAGAGAGACTATCCGAAGACGGTCAAGCACCGACCATTCTTGCGCTGTGGAACATGATAAATATGACAATTTCTGGTAGCAACGTGATAGCCATGCCTTATGCGATCGCCTTGGGGGGTTTCGCCGCTTTATTTCTCACGCTTCTCATTGGATTCTTTGATGCCGTGACCTCTATCCTCTTGGTCGACTGTCTCTACGAAATCTCCCCGAAGAGCCGACTGCGGAAACGAGTAAGAGCGAGTTATGCCGAAATTGGAGCCGACGTGTGGGGACCAATAGGAGGACGCCTTGTTGATTTTACGACGGTTGGTCTGTCGTACTGCAGTTGTGTCCTTATGGTGATGGTGTTGGGAAGCAGTATGAAGGATATCATGAATAATCTGGTGGTTCTTACCCTTCAGGAGTGGTGCTTGCTGTGTACCCTGGCCCTACTACTGACTGTTTTTATCAAGAAACTGTCCATTCTGGCCTGGCTCAGTATGTTCGCCGTACTGGCCGTTTTCACCATTGTTTTTATTCTGGTAGGTTTTTCATTGGGGGACTCCAAGGCCTGGAAATTGGGCAATATTCCCTCTTTTGATTTAAACACGTTTCCAATTAGTTTGGGTATCATTTTGTATTCCTACTGTGGGCACACCGTATTTCCAGGAATTGAAGGTTCCATGCAGGAACCCAAAAAATACAACAAGGTTTCCCACTGGGCATTTTCATCTGTGACGGTCATGAAATTTATGGTTGGTCTGTTCTGTTGCCTCACTTTCGGGAGTGCCACTCAGTCAATTGTCATCTTAAATCTCAGTGCGGCACATGCCTCTATCTTAAGTAAAGTTGCAACAGTATTGGTGATGATAAATGTATACTTTTCTTATCCTCTTAATATGTTTGTTGTGAGTGGGACTTTTGATATACTGTTATTACCAAGGTTCCCAAGTTGTCACAAAGAAAAGTGTTACATTTTCCTTTGGGTTTTAGTGACCAGAGTTGTCCTGGTCTTTTCCACGTTGGGCATTGCCCTAGCTGTTCCCCATTTTGGCCTCCTTATGGGCATATTCGGAAGTGTGTTCGGGGTTTGCATAACTTTAATTTTCCCCTGTCTCTTCCATTTGCAGCTCAAATGGAATAGGCTAAGATGGTATCGCAAAGTTTTTGAGATGTTCTTAGTGTTGTTTGGGATAGTTTCAGGTATCTTGGGCCTGATTTATTCTTCTATTGCTCTAAAAAATGCATAACTTGGTACATTTGAACCTCTAGTTAATGACCATCCAGTATCTCGAAAATGCGGTCACCTCAAATAGGTGGTCTCTGATAAGAAGTCTTAAGATATTTTCCTCTGAGAAAAAAATGAATTGTGGTGGCATGGACAGTGATTTAAATGAAAAAAGAAAGAAATGTGAACTAGCATGGACAGGTGGTTGCTTAGGAGGGATGGTTGTTCAGTGAAGTTCAACTGTATTTACGAATGGGTTAAGTTCTTTATTTTTTGTCATGAAATTTTGGCTTTTCTTTTCGAAATGACAACCCTCCCTCCTGTCAGTTATTTCAAAGATAAACAAAAATGTTTACAGTTCAGATTTGCACAGTAATTGTCCCTAATGTTTAGCATATTTTTGTATTCAATTTTCCCGCATTTTGGTTCAAAAAAGTTTGTGCTAATAACATACTAGAGTATATCCTTAGTGGACATTTCCTCTATACTCATCACATCATTTGAACAGGTGCCTGGAATAAAGCCCCAAGTGACTTCTGATGAACTGCTAAATTCTCCTTCCAATTTTCCCTGTGTGTATTTGTAAATCAAAGGGAGAATTTGGCATTAGATTAGGACTCACTTCGGGCCTTTAGGGCCACGCACCCCTTCATTTTATGTGATAATTTAGCAATCAACATTCTACAGGCCCCAGAGGGTTGTAAGTTGTTCATAACTGATAGTTTAATAGGTTATAAATTGAATATTATTTATTACCTAGCCCCAGTTGTCTTTTAATCCACGATGAGCACTAAATTGACTTTTAACTCAAAGTCAATTTAGTGCTTATCAGGGATAAAGAAATTTCCAGAAGTAATTTTTGTTTCTCATATGCATGAGATGTTTGTTTCTTTTTGAGAGTCATGATTCTCCTTAATGCCACAATCAAGACAAGTTCTTGTTTGAACTTTAGAGTGGTTTTACATAACCCGTGAAAAAGTATCTAACTTTACTAATTACACCTGTCTAATAGTCAAAGTTGAACAAAAGGAAACAATGAAATTAGTTTGTGATAGTGTGTAATAGTTTTGAAATAGTATTTATTTCATGGGTTAAGTAAAATCACTCTGTACATATGTATCTATATAAGTAGATTTGCACAGCTGGATTATTTGGTCATGTATCTATATATCTCTATATCTCTATATATATATATATTTTGGTGGTTGGATTACGGGATTTTCACTGTTCTTTTACAGTTTGGATTCATTTATACTTTTTTCTCAGTTTTTGAAGGAGTATCCCCTTCCTTCAGGGTGTTGAATTTGTTGTCTTTAAACAAACTGAAATTGGAGAGCTTTGAAAGAAGTGCCTTGACAAAGTGCCTCTACTCTTTCTAAGAAAATATGATGCGTGCAAAGGAATTTTTTCCTAAATCTAGCAGTGTGCTTTGTTAATCAGGACAATAATCATTAACTGCTGTTAGCAATTACCAGTACTTTCTTCGAGTGACTCGTGAAATTTTCTGTCTGCGTAAGTTGTAACATTTGGTATAATCCGCCCGTTCAACAAGTTCCCTTACAAAAGTTGTCAATGCATTCAGCAAACGCCAACTTCGCAATTTACTCCTCTCAATATTCAATAGAAGATTATGAATGTGTTAGTCGAAATAAATATCTGTTGATTCACATTTTCAACACTTTGTTGACCATGGCAACAATACCTATCTAGCTTATTATATAATCCAGTGGACTTAAAAACTCAGATGTTTATACCCCTGTAGGAAACTGTACCTACTTTGTTTTTAAGATTAAATAAGCAATCAGAAATGAAACCTGCCTCGATTCTTGAATGTTCTGTGAGTGTAAGACAAATGTATTTTTTTAATAATCAAGACAAATTAAAATATTTCATTTAGTTAGCTCTAAAGTTGTAACAAATTGCTTATTTATTTGAACCTAAATTTTTACTCTTTCAGTTGCAAGCTCAAACAATGTCGATTCTCCTTAAATGATGATTGTATTGCTGCAGAGGTGGGAATTTGAAGTATTATCAAGATAATCTCTGCTGGTCAGGGGTCTTATTATTGTTACCGGAACCTCCCTGCTAGTCAAATGACATTTGTAAGGAGAAATAGATGTTGCTTGGTCTTGGTGTCAAAGGGTTGTTAACTGTCCAAAGAAAGTGAGGTTAAAATATTAACCCTTCAAGCCCAATTATCAATATGCGTATTCTCCTTAGTGTTCTCCATTTATTTCTTATGGTACTAGTTAGGAGAATTTGCACAAATGTCAAGATATTGCATGTTTGGTGATATTTCCTTTTTTGTGGTGACCTGTATGCTTGATCAAGTAGGGATATTGTATGGAGAAACTAGATGCTTGTCACTATTGGGGCTCAAAGGGTTAATTTTCTTTGAATAGGTGAAATGAGGGATGTTAGCCTTAATTTAATGGGTAAAGTGAAAAGTGTTTGCCTTACAAATCTTGGTTTTCATGTTATGTTATGGCCGGCAAGTTGGATGACATAGACAAAAGGTTTGTTGTCCACTCCTTTGGGTTGTGTTATCATAATGATCTAACATGGCCACCATGCCTTTGGTTGCAAACAAGCAATATGGAGGCAAAATCTAGGGAATCTTGTATTCAATATTCCCTGTCGTAAACTCCGTTGCAAACTGTGTTTCAAATATTTGACCGTAAGAATAAATTTTGCCTCTACGATACCATTATTTTTGTTTTATACTGAAATTGCTTAGATAAAACAGATATGATGTAGATGCATAACTGATATTACATTATTTTAGTTTATATTAATATCTGTTATTAGAAGACATTAAAAAAATTTTCAGGAGCATGTACGTGTATTCTTCTTTGTCACTGTCCTAGAGTTGAGCAATGAAATTTGGCAAATCACAAATTATTGCAGTGACTAATTAATAGTCACTGCAATAATTTGTACCTGCACCAGCATGTTTGGATCATTGATCAACAATGCTAAACAAGATTTTACATTTTTAGTACAATGGCCTCACATCCACATTCAAATATGTTGTAATGCAGATAAAAAAAGTTATTGATTTGTGAAAACGGCTATTAACTCAAACCTTGTACATTTGCTTTACTCAAAAATCGTGGTATTCCTTTTTTACCCACCCAGGAGTTTGCCGAAACATGAATGAATGCATGTCTAAATATAAACACCATTTCTCTCATAGAAGCAGTGGCGGGTCCAGGATTTTTGAAGGTGGGTGGCTGTCGTGACAAAACAATAACTGAACAAACGGATACAAAGTCGCCTCAGTGATAGTTTTATTCCTTCTCAATTTCAACCTGTGAACGACCTTAAAGAGGGGGGTGGCTAGCCACCCAGTCCACCCCTTCTGGATCCGCCACTGAAAAGCCATCCCTCCCATTGCACCCCAGGCACTAAATGGAATCTTGGTCACAGAAGCACACAAAAGCTCTCTGATCAAAGATGGAGTTGTTTGCTCTATTCACTGTCAAATGTTTTATTAAATAGTTTTTGTAAGCACATAGTAACTGAAAAGGTACACGTTAGCAAGTTTTAATTACAATAGTCTGCGAATGAAAAAATTATATTTTTCTACAGACAAATACAATTCTTCTAACTCCAGACAAACCTTCGACCAGGGGCACCCAAGAATACAGTCCCTACATTTTTACCAAACACTGTGGAAGTGAAAGATTGGGCTGTAAGCAGCACTTGCCTAGATTAAGATTGAGTTGAGTTGAGCTACACGGGGACATAGACATTCTTGGGATTAAAACGCAATTTCTAACCTGAGGAAGTTTGTGTGATGAGCTTAAAAGAACATCTATGTAGGACACTAGACTAGAAGGAGAGGGAAGATTATCTACTCTATTCACATTCAGTTGTTCTTTCACATGCCTTACCACTTGTCAACAGAAAATTACAAGATTGTAAATGGACAAAGGCAATCACAAAGATCAACCAACCAGACTGGATCAGTCAATAGCTATGAACTGCAGGTAAAGCCAATCATTGACCATCAACAGAACAAAACATTGTCACTTCAAATTGTCCACTGATTGGTCAGTACACCTGGTAATGGCAAAAAAACAGCAACATCTACGAATGCAATATTTCTTTACAAAATGACCTACAGAATAGTGGTTTGACTTTTTTTTGCTTGTCCCCATCTGCATCCCAAAGGTCTTATCAGGGGGTGCATTTCTCAAAAGTCCCAAAAACATTTTGGCCCAAAAAAGCCATTTGTAAAAATATGAATAACTTATTCTACAAAGCCATTACTCTAACATATCTGTAAGATAAGAAATATTTCACTTCTAGCAAAGTTTTCTGCTAAGAAACGTCTTTGTTTACAAGATACCATGTGAGTTATCATGCCCGAAATCAGCCTGACAAGTTTTGGGGCTTTCGAGAAATCCACGCCAGCATTCAAAAGGGCAGAGACCCTGGCAAATAGTAAATGATGAGATGCAACGAATAAAATGGCAGTAGGGCCAGTCTCCATTGGGTGATTTTGTGGTCTGCTATTGGCTGGGATCTTGTTGTGCTGCCATTTTGAATGAAAAAGAAGACCCTGGAGCCCAGTCCTTCACTCCCCACAGATAAGAATACTACTGATAAGGCACTAGCTTAGCCCCTATATAAATTAAATCACAGCAAAACACAAGCAGGAACATGTCCTCCTTTTTAGTCAACTTCCCCTGACAGACAAGCAGGTGGTGATAGAGTGAGTGGCCCCAGTTGAAGCTTTCACAGAAGTCCTTAGTAAAACAATAATACTATAATAATAATACAATAAATTTTTGGTCATGTGCAATTTTCCACATAAAAAAAAATCATGTGGAACTAAACTTTTTTGGTGGTGAGGGGAGGACAGGGGATGAGAAAACACGAGAAAAGGCAGTGATAATGGGGAGAAAATGGAAACACAAGGAAGGGGGAACAACCACGAATAAGGGTTCAGGAAGGGGTCTGGACTCCACTGTCCTCCCCTTCCGCCCTATACTAAAAGGGGTAGTGAATGGTAAATTCAAGACTTTGTGAGACAGCAAGATGATCATCTTCTTGTGCAAGCCCGATACCCTTTCACTTTTTTTATTGCGAGACCGAACTTTTAGAATTTTTTTTTTTTAAATGGAAGCCCAAAACTTTTTAGGACAAAGTTGAAACTGAGACTTTCAGTTCAGTTTTGGGCAGCTAAAGATGTTACCTTTTATAAGCACATCAGAACTTCGAGATTCATTTTATAGCCTTCTAAAAAGACAAGACGCTAGGCAGCTTTGCAAAGAGATCAAGATCCTGAGATGGCTTGCTAGAAAGAAATGTGAGGCTCCAAGACTGTTTTACCAAAAATTAAAGATTCCAAGACACAAAGAATCGCTCAAAAAATGAGATTGTGAGTCGCTTACAATTCAGCTAAAATTCTGCCAAACCGTAATTTTTGGAAAGACCATTCGCCACCCCTACTAAACTGCACGCAGTCTCTCTTTCCCTCTAATTAAAAGCAGCGACCAGCACCTGGTCTGGATAGGGTTTTCTGATTTGATTGAAACAATTTGGGGGGGGGGGGCAGGATTTTTTTTTGGGATTGGTCAGTTGGTAGTTGAGAGAGAAGAGACAAAAACACAAAGACCACTTTTGGAAGAAAGATCAGGAACCATGTGCTAACTAAGCCAATCAAATTTGGCTATGAGATTGAGTTGCATCTTGAATGTTGAATTCTTTATTTGAAAAGCATAGAACCAAAACAAATAACGAAATCCTGGCAGAAAAGCTCCTCCTGTTTTCACTGCAAAATCCTAAGAAGTTCCCAGTCCATGTTCCTGTTCTGCACAAAAGATAGAGACTGCTTTGGGTCTTATGAGGGTTTTCTCTGCCAAACCATCAGGATGACTTTCACAGTTCTTCACTGCTTCTTCTTGTTGTCTGGTA
>CAXHKT010000464.1:219000-289000 GCA_964017195.1 Siderastrea radians
GTTTTTTTTGTTTTTTGTCCTAGACACATCGCTGATATTTCCAGCTGTCAGGGACATTTCTCCGCGATACTTGGAGTTATTTGAGGTCGAATCGAGTCGCCATCCTGGTAGGACAAAGGTAAACTTTGTCCTTCAGGTTATCAAGGAAGGCTTCAGACTTGGTTGTGATAAACCAGTAACTCTGAAATCAGCTTGGAGAAATACATTGTTGGCTTACCAACATGCAGGTGTGATTGATGCGTGTAGAGGGCCATGTGGTAGGTCTTTTTGTCTACCCTCTTGTCCAAAATCTTCACATTAGCTATCCTCTCCACAAGGTTACATGTCAAAAATGGAACTGATCCCGATTCTTGGCATCTCCGGTTCATCGAAATAGATGACATTATTAAGATGGTTTTTAAAATTTAGCCCTAGTGCTGTCATGGCCAAATTTAACATTGAGTCTGCGTACCGCAATATCGCAGTTCATTCTTTGGACCGCCATCTGTTGAGTTTGAAATAGCGCAATTCTTACTACATGGATCTTGCTGTACCGTTTGGGCTTCGTTCGGCTCCGGCTATTTTTAATTTGGTGGCAGATGTAGTCGAGTGGATTCTCGTCAATAACTATGGCATTGATGACCTGTTGCATTACTTAGATGATTTCATCACGGCAGCTCCTGCCAACTCTTCGGTCTGCGCAGCCAACCTTCAAGTAGCTGTTTCAGTGCTTGCAAGGTTGGGTCTCCCTTTACGTCTTCAGAAATGCCTGGGTCCAGCTTCTGGGAACTGAATTAGGCGCAGCTGCTCAGATTGTGTGCCTTCCAGCTAATAAGTGCTCTGCAATTTAAGAAGTTCTCTCTCACTGATTAACCCGCAAATGCTGTACTAAAAAGGGAACTTCAATCATTGATTGGTCGGTTGCATCGTGCAGGTATGGTGGTATGGCCGGGTCGCATTTTTCTCCGCCGAACGACTGATCTGTTGTTTTGTTTTCGCAATGGGACTCATCCAGTCCGTCTCAATGTGGAGCTTGGTGGGTAGAGTTTTTTTGGGCAGTGGAATGGGATTTCCTTTTTCCTCTTCCCACTACCGGATTTCTCCGTTTGTTCGGACGCGCCTGGTGGAATTGGTTATGATGCGTTTATGGACGACGATTGGCTCAATGGCCCGTGGTCTCCACACCAAATTCCTTTGTCAATTGCTTGCAAGGAACTTTTCCCCGTTGTTTTGGCTGCCCATATCTGGGGTCTCTTTGGTGTCGTAGGCGTATCTTGTTTCATGTCGATAACGATAGCGGTGGTTCACATTCTCAATTCGCAGACTTCCCCAGACCCAAACATTATGCACTTGTTACGTAGCATGTCAAAGTAGCAGCATGCCTTAGTTTTACTTTTGCTGTAGCTCATGTCCCAGGAAGAAAGTATAGCGTAGCTGATACTTCGTCTCGTTTTAATTGGCAGGGATTCCGTTCTAGAGCTCCATGTGCCAAGAAAGTCTCCACCCTTCATCTCTCCTTATCTATTAGTTCAGCTTTCCACAGTGATCTAAAAGCTCGCTACCTTTCCCTCATGTGCCTAGGCTTAGCTGCTTCCACGCGCCGCACCTATTCTTGTACTCAGGAAAAGTTCCTAAATTTCTGCGTCATGATTGGACGTCTTAGCCCCCTCGGCTCTCCATGTCCAGGCACCTACCCTCAATTTAAAAATTGCTCATCGACATGTTAAATCATAAAACTCCAACTTGGCAAAAATGGAAAATTCAAGACAAAGAATCAGCATCACAAGTGAGTACTGCTTGTTTAAACGAGGACAGTTGACAGTTTCATCCCGGTGGGGCGGGGGGCACTTGACCCATGTTTGGGTGTAGTATAGACAAGCATAAAAATTATACACCCTGTTCACTATGGAGAAGCCAAAAACCATACCCTGTCCAGCGGCACGTTCCCGTATAAACCATATTAGAAAGTACAAACACCTCCCCCCAACGAGGGGTTTCATCCACAGAGTCTAAAGTTAGGGCCGTCTCGTATAACCTGCAAATACAGCCACATCCCATCACTCCTGGATTCCAGGGACATGGCTTGTAGAAGCATTAAATCTAAAATAGTACCAAAGCAACGTGATGATTCTCAGCTTTTGCTTGAATATTAGAACCACATTGGAAGCTCAATAAACAGCAACATAAAAGGACTGCTCATGATCAGTAGCTTTCATTTGAACCGGTCCATTTTAAGATTGCAAACCACAGACCCAAAATTGCAACTTTTACAACCATGTAAAATAATGATACTTTTAGCCTGACCTTCTTTAGTAACCTGTCCTTATTTCCTCCAGATTTAACTCCTTGTTCATTTATGGTTTTACAATTATCACTTCCTTCGTGTTTTTTTCTTTCATGTAAATTTACTATGTTAAGGTAAGCAAAGGGAGAGCGGATCTATAAACTGGAAGACTTACCTTTCCTTTGACTACAAAATGCAAAGCCATCTCTGCAATCTTGTAAGACCAGTAGACGTGAAGAACCTACAATGATTTAAAATAGCATACAAATGAATGATAAAACAAGAAAACGTGGTTGGGAAGATGTGTTACATGGTACTTGCAGAAAGTTGCAGAGATGCCAACCTCTACAGATATGAAATCTGAAGGTTTTCTATTATGCACCCTCCCCCCAACCCCATCATCAACCCAACACTCCAACAACAGCAACAAAAAAGGCAATCCACCCCCCCCCCCAAAAAAAAAAAGAAAGAAAAAAGAACAATCAACATTTTTGTTGTCGACTTTAATCCATACAGACAGTGCTCATGTGACAGTAATGAAAAAGGAATATTTCGGTGAACGATGTACGAAAAGGCACCCACGAGCTGTAACATGAATATGAAAAACCACCTGAGGATCTTTGGAATCTGGTGAAAATTTGGACCTATAATCTCAGCCTATTGTAAAGAAAAGATTCAAAGTCGCTTCTATCCCTGAGATTTGATGATCCATTTGGGAGACCGGGGGATTCACTCTTCACAACAGGCAATAATCTAGGCATTGGCCCAATACATAATACTATAAAGGGATGTAGCATAGGCAGATTACCTGCAAACAAAGCAACAGTCCTACGAACCACGTCCAAGCCGGAAAAAAACCAGTGTAATCAGAACAGTAGTAGTAAGCAGCATGCAATACCCTGTAACAGAAAAGCCGAGACACCAGCAAAATGTGAAAAATCAATACAAATTCATAAAAAAATGAATTTAAGAAGGAATGCATAAATAGTTAAATAATTTAGTATTATTGCAGCGTCGATTAGTCAGACAGGAATCCGTCAAATAACCAGTCACTCACTCAGTCAGTCATTCAGCCAAGCAGTCGAGCAATACCAGTGGCCAGTTAGTCAATCAGTGACACAGTCAGTCAGTCAGTCAGTCAGTCAGTCAGTATTCTGTCACTCAATCGTTAACAACATTTCAATCTATGGCGTCACCCCAGTATATCAAGGCATGCGGGTTCAAATTGTATCTGGGCTGACAGATCTTCAAGACAGTGTGCCCTTTTACATAAGACGCTTAGTTTGAAGCAGAGAACCGACTGGCCTTTATTTTCACAGAATTTTATTTTTCAGATTCCTTTTAAATTTGAAGCCACGGTTGACTCCCGGTAACTCGAACCTCGGTAACTCAAATCTTGCACTAACTCAAACCAAAATTATTTTCTCCTGGATTTGATACATACATTTACTACAATTGTACCCTAAATGCCTTGAACCCTCAATAACTCAAACCTCCTGCTAACTCGAAGTGAATTCCTTTTCCCTTTAGGTCATTTTTCTTCATAATTTTTACCATTTAAAACTCGAACCTCCTTTGTCAGAGTGTGATGATACACAACATACTCCATAGCAATAAATTTATTTTGAATCAATATTCGGAAAACTGACCAGAATGTAGTTTTGAAATGTGTAAATGCCCTTTGGGTCAATTTCTTTGGTTTACTGGAGTTGTGTAGCACAGAACGTCTTAGTTGTTCCTGTGAGGATACACGGCATGTTGGCGTCACTAGGAATCCCGTCCCTTGATAACTCAAACTCCTGTTCGTAACCTTTGTTAATTTCCCTTGAAGATTCAAGTTATTGGCAGGCAACTGTACGTAACTGATTGATTACTGCACTGGTTTTTTTTATGTTACTGAAAGAGCATGCCTGCATGGTCACATTGTTACAGGTCTACAGGAAAACAAAATGAACATGGTTGCAACACCAGACTTACCAGAAGGGATAATAAACCAGCCTTGTAACATTGAATACCGAGGCAAACAAAATAAAGATTATGTTGCAAGTTACTTCCCACTTGGCATAGTTAAATACTTTTCCTAACTGCAGAAAAAAATAATAAAGCAAAAATAAATTCAAAAAATTAAATGCGGCACACTTGACAGGCTAGTAGAAAATTGATATCAGGCTCAAAACAACCTCACTATATTTACTGCGCCTTATGAAAACATGCGCACTCTCAAGACCAAACCGAAATGCTTTTTGCTGCCGTCAAATCGTCGTAACAGGTCTTTGGAAGTTGACCTCAACGAGGTCAAAAAGTCAAGTTCGTGCACTAAGATTGGCATTTTTCGATCAGCTTTGTCCGTTTCTCTGTTTTTCACGGTTCATTGATTGTTGGTATGTTATGCCTGGCGGAAGTTAAAAATGCAATCATCAATTGGGTTTGGAAATCATAGTTTGTGTATTTTTGAAAGGCACAACACATAGCCATCAATGACTTTCACTTAGGAAAACTTAACGTTCTTGCATAAATTCAGATAATCATAATTCATAATATCGCGATATCAACGCAAGAATATTAAATTACGTTCGCGCGTTGACGTTCTCGCGAAAAACTACTACAACACGAATTTTGTTCATACTTTGGCTACAGTTAGATAATGAGTTACCTATGTCAGAAACGCAAAAAAATGGGGGGTCACCCACTTCGTTTTCGAAATAAAGCACGTGGAAAACAACCCTTATTTTGACAAATCGGCTCTCGTAACTCGACATGGCCTCAGTGCTTGTTATTTGAAAAATATTAGAAATGATTCCCTATAGACCCACTTTCTTAGTCAAATTTTAATTAAGTGGGTCTGTCAAGTAAATAATTTGAACTGGTGTCATCCTTTTAGTTAAACCCAACCTCTAAGATAATAGTGCAGCGTCTGAAACTCACCTCAAGAAAGATATCTGCCAAATCATGCAACAACATTATGACACAACCAATACGGAAAAAACCAGTACTGTAGGAGAATGTTGTCAACAGCACTGTAACAATGTGGTGAACAACAGTTTGCCAAAAATCCTACAGAACAAGAAATAAATTATTTTAGATACCGATAATACTGGTAAAGGTAGGTAGGCCGGGAGGTAGAGTCGCGCACAAGCCAAGGAGGCCCACACGGCCGGAGCTTAACCCAGTTTCTATAGCATGAAGGAACTGAGAGTATTGCTACTCCCCCCTGGATAGGATGCTGGTCCATCGCAGAGTTACCCCCAACAGTATCGCGAGTCCAGGGACTGGACCTCGAACCACCGACCTTCAGATCTTATGTGCAGTGCAAGAACCACGGCACCCCAACACCGGTAATACTGGTTCGTCAATGTTCATTGCTTAAGTGGATAGCATCTTAGGAAGATCTCCAATTTAAGTGGCAATGTCTGTAAGAGCGGTCCACTGCATTTCGGGTCAGAAAAAAGTTTTCCCTCAAACTTTGCCCAGGAAACCATCTTGGGTCACAAGTAAATGAAACGAGTTTCGTTTTAGGAAATACGTTAAAATAGTTTTTTTACAGCCCACAACAGTAGGAGCGGCAAAAGCCGTAAATTAGCACCTGGCCAGACGCGAAAATTGCATAAGCTAGCGACCTCACTGCTCAAAAACCACAACACGCAGCAAAAAAGTGTTATTATTCTTAAGTTAAGAGGTCCTTCAAGGGTGTAAAACGTATGTTAAATTTAATTTGTATTGAAGTGGACGCTCGTGATAATTGATATATTAACACTCATCTGAGCGCTTTCTGAAAACTCGCAAAAGTACCCCGTCTTCGTCGTCCTTTATTTCCCGAGTCCAGACCGAGTCGCTCTAAATTCCTATCGAAGTGCGTTAATGAGATGTCAGGGAGTACAGAAATATAAAAATACCTTGCGCTTTTTATCGTCCTTTACCACAGTGACTTCGAACTTTTGGTGATTTTTGCGAATGTGATACATGCATTATGCAAATTAGGTTGTTGAGCAAATTCGGATCGTGTGAACTGAATAGCTTCTAGATTTTAAGATTTCTCCATTTCAAGTCATAAATACAGAAAAGCATACACAAATAGAAGTTTTGAACTGTTCAAATTGATGAAATAAGCGAATTACTGAGTCCTAATCTTTGAATGCTAATCCGGAGAATTGCGTGACTAACATTATGCAAATTAGGTTGTCTGCTAAACTTGGTCCGTTCCGGTAGCCGTTGCAAAAAACCTTTTTAACTGTTTGGATCCCACTTCTGCTTTAATTGAATATTAAAGAAATGTTGAGACTACATGCACTGTAGGCAGAAAACGTTGACGACGAATTCAGCTGGTAAAGCACTGACTTCTATTCATGTGTCATTTGAATAACTCTGTCTGCAATGAAATGGACCACTTGTAACAATTAATGAATCCCTACT
The DNA here is from genome assembly GCA_964017195.1 of Siderastrea radians. Lineage (NCBI taxonomy): Eukaryota > Metazoa > Cnidaria > Anthozoa > Scleractinia > Rhizangiidae > Siderastrea > Siderastrea radians. The sequence goes on from CAXHKT010000464.1 coordinate 225,674, forward strand.
TTTTTGTAGTCGGGTTTTGGTTTTTTATTCCTACAATTTGCTCTTTGATCTGCCTTTGCCACAACGCCTTCGAAATTTTGGTGCTTTTGTCCTGGGACTTTTGTCAAGCGCTTTATCTTGTTTATACAAACTAGGTTGTTCGCGTCAGTGGAGCAAACTCAGTAAAAAGACCGCGAATTATAAAGTGCCGATGTTTGGATGCTTTGGGGCAAAATGTGACGAGAATTATGCAAACTAAATTTTCTGCCAAACGTTTCATCAGGTTCAGTAAGAAACTTGAAAGTTTTTGTTTGATTTGAAACGGCTAAAGCTACGTCTTGGTAGGTTCCTTTTCCAGGGTTGGTTAGATGGCCTTTTATAATATATAACAGTGCTCTGGTTCGTTTTGTTCTCTCAATCAGTTTTATTGCATTCACAAGTATTGCAATTAATGTATAATGAGAAACATAAGAGAATGAATACAATATCAGAATCACAGGAAAATTAACAAAAATGAGGCTCAGGCAGGCTGTTATAATTATAAGCTTTTATGATATTTTCAGGCTGAGGCCTGAGGTGGCCAAAAATTACTAGAAGCTATTGTTTCCCAGTTAAATAGTAACGTCCAACATTGAAATTAGTAAATGCTTGTCAGATAATTTTCCACCTTGGCACGTCAACAGCAAGCCAGTGAAGAGGGTTTGTACAAAAGCCAGTATGGGCGGGAAAAGCCCCGGAAATACAAAGGTCATAGCTAGGCTTCCCCCCCCCCCCGCCCCACGACATGATCGCTAAACTGAGATCGTGATCGTGTCTAATAATTCAAAAGAAATGATTATCCTTCAAGTGAACTGTTCAAAGGATGGGGAACTTAGGGGTAGTTCTTTGTTTAAGTCGAGAATTTAATCAGACCTGTGAGCGAGAAGTGAAATAGGCCATTTCCCAACTAATAATAATAATAATAATAATTATTATTATAATTATAATTATAATAATAAATTTCTATAGCGCCATTTCCCAATGGTTCAATGGTGCTTTACAAAGTTGTCATTACGTTAATCTACAAATAATCTTAAAAAAACAACAAATAAAAATGAACTAAAATTGATCATAACGATAAATAAATCAGAATTCCTAGCCAAAAGCTTCTTTAAACAGTCTTAAGATTAGACTTAAAAGTCGAAAGAGATACACATTTTCTTAGGGAAGGCTGTTCCATATGGTCGGAGCGGCAACTGTAAAGGAACGACCGCCATACGTTTCCAAATTAAATCTGGGAAATCAAGGAGATAATGACTAGATGATCTCAGTGTCCTGCGTGCTAGGCTTGTAAGGCCTTAGAAGTTCCATGATGTAACTGGGAGCAGCGTCATGAAGAGCTTTGAATACAACCAGAGCGATCTTGAAAATAATCCTTTGTTCAACAGGAAGCCAGTGAAGATTTAAAAGCAAAGGTGTGACATGTTCAAATTTACTTGTTGAATAAATGAGTCTTGCTGAACAGTTCAAGACACGTTGTAAATCTTGTAGAACACATTTAGGTTGACCACAATTGCCTTAAGCCTCCCTTTCAAAGCGAGGCTATGTGCACAACCTTTCATATGAAAATTAGTTTTCATTCACGTGTAAATAAGACCATATTTTTAAATATTAAAGGTGTGCACCTAGCCTCGCTTTGATAGAGAGGCTTAAGACAATTCCGAAATCGCTTATCAAAAGACACCTTCACCAGAGTGCGAAAGTAGCTCGAAAGTTAAGCGATTCACCGTCGTCTGTGAGGCGCTTCCACTCGAAGTCAGCAAGGTTCCAAGAAGCCTCCAGTTCTTTAAGAACTAGGTCTTAATTGAATTTGGACATGAAATCAAAACACGCGATGCAGAATGATGCAGAATTAGACTTTTTTGTTTTCGCTGTTGAAGTTTTTTTATATCAAAACTGATACAATGATATCCAATTCTTTTGATTGAACTGAAGAAAAGGAACCAGAGCACTGTTTTAAAAACGGGCATCTGTGACCAGGTGACTATCCCATGAACACATGGCTTTATCCGTTTCAAATCAAACATCGATGAAAAAGAGATCCAAAAAGTTACACGTCTCTTATTTGGCAAAAAATCCAGTTGGCATAATTTTCGTCACATTTTGCCCCAAAGCATCCAAACATCGGCAGCTTATAATCCGCGGTCTTTGACACGCAAACAACCTTGCTTGTCTCAAGCGTTTGCATAAACAAAATAAAGCGCTTAACAAAAGCCCCGGAACAAAAGCCCAGGGCGGGGGTTACTCCCCCAGATTGCCTATACGGGGACGTGCCGCTGGACAAGGCATGGTTTTTGGCCTCTCTGTCCTAAACAGGGTACAAAATTTTAACCGAGTCTGTCCTAAATAGGGTCTCAACTTGTCGTAAACAGGGTATGGTCAGACCCGATTGTCGTCGTTAAATATGGCTTACACAGTATTTAGGTATCCTAGATCGGGGACGTTTGCTGGTCTTTGAAACACTTAAAATTGTGTAAAACAAGGGAGTTGGTATAATAATCATTTGCTCTAAACAGGGACCTTAAATACAGCGTGCTGTCCTAAACAGAGTAGGTAATTTAAGGCTTTTTTTGTCCTACACAGTCAGGCCCTCAAACCCTCAGTTGGTCAAGTGTCTCCCCCTGGGACAAAAGCACCAAAAGTTCGAAGGCGCTGTGGAAAAGGAAGATCAAAAGAGCAAATCGAAGACATAAGAAATCAAAACCCGACTACAAAAAGGTAGAGATTCCTTTTTATCCAACAAGCTGTCCATTTCATTGCAAACAGAGTTATACAAATGACACATGAATAGAAGTCAGTACTGTAACTTGCTGAATTCATCGTCAACGTTTTCTACCTACAGTGCATGTAGTCTTAACATTTCTTTAATATTCAATTAAAACAAAAGTGGGATCCAAACAGTTAAAAAGGTTTTTTTGCAACGGTTACCGGAACGGACCAAGTTTAGCAGACAACCTAATTTGCATAATGTGAGTCACGCAATTCTCCGGGCTTACCAAAGATCAGGACTCAGTAATTCGCTTATTTCATCAATTTGAACAGTTCAAAACTTTGTTTGTGTATGCTTTTCTGTATTTATGACTTGAAATGGAGAAATCTTAAAATCTAGAAGCTATTCAGTTCACACGATCCGAATTTGCTCAACAACCTAATTTGCATAATGCATGTGTCATATTCGCAAAAATCACCAAAAGTTCGAAGTCACTGTGATAAAGGACGATAAAAAGCGCAAGGTATTTTTATATTTCTGTACTCCCTGACATCTCATTAACGCACTTCGATAGGAATTTAGAGCGACTCGGTCTGGACTCAGGAAATAAAGGCCGGCGAAGACAGGGTACTTTTGCGAGTTTTCAGAAAGCGCTCACATGAGTGTTAATATATCAATTATCACGAGCTTCCACTTCAACACAAATTAAATTTAACATACGCTTTACACCCTTGAAGGACCTCTTAACTTAAAAATAATAACACTTTTTTGCTGCGTGTTGTGGTTTTTGAGTAGGAAGGTCGCCAACTTATACAATTTTCGTGTCTGGCCAGGCGCTAATTTGCGCCTTTTGCCGCTCTTACTGTTGTGGGCTCTAAAAAAAATATTTTAGCGTATTTCCCAAAACGAAACTCGTTTCCTTTACTTGTGACCCAAGATGGTTTCCTGGACAAAGTTTAAGGGAAAACTTTTTTCTGACCCGAAATGCAGTGGACCGCTCTTACAGACATTGCCACTTAATGTTTTATCCATTACACGAGTACCGTATACATTTTTGCAAAACCATCATTTTATGTGGATACAATAGTGCATTGCTTTATTTCATGAAAACTGAAGCACTACTTTCATTATTCTAAATATGGGGTCTCACTACATGAAATTGTAAACCTTTGAATTAAAAATAAATTATTATTTAATTAAATGTATTTCGAGCACTATTCCTTTTCTGTTACTGTCCGAAAAGTTTTGACTTAAGTCTGAAATCACAACAAATTTGTCTGAAAATTATTTACCTGAAATAAAATAAGCAATGTAATTGCAACTGGTTGAGTGAGCTAATAATTAAACGATGCTTACAAAATGCTCTAAAGAGAATTTGGATTGGGTAGCATTTTAGCAACAAACATAGATTGTACAAACCTTTCTTTTCACATCCACAAACATGGAGACAAGTAAGGACAAGTAGAATCCTACTTCAATCAAGTAATAGTAATATATTTCATTGGTGAGAGGCTGAAAAAGGAACACAGAAAAACAACACTGTAAACTGTTCATCTATAAGTGTTATATGTGGACACGGTGCAGCGTGGTAATCTGTGTGTTCGGAGTTGTGCTGTGATTCCAACAGTTTGCGAGTAAAAGAGAGCGCTTTGGTGCCCGTTACCTTTGGTGGCATCAATGACTGAAAGTCGGTGAATCAACAATGGAAGAGACTGTGAAGGCTTTAGAGACAAAACTAGCCCAGGCTGAAGCGAAAATTGGAAAGAAAAGCGAAAGTGGGGCATCGACCTCCGCACGTTCGAATGGTTCGCCAAAAAACCTCCCGCTTCGCATCAAACCGGAAAGCTTTTCCGCTACGTCTGGGGAAAGCTGGCTGGTATATCCTCGAAAATTCATGAGCATTGCTGCTCTGAAGAAGTGCAGTCCCGAACTGCAATGTCAAATCTTACCAGCGTATCTAAAGGGCCTCGCCGAACGGACTTTCTACAGTCTGAATGATGAACAAACCGCCACGTGAGTGGCAGTTAAACGAGCCCTAACTGATCGTTTCCATCCCAAGGTATCTCGTCATGTACACATTTCTATTCTGCGAGGTAAACTGCGTCGAACCGTGAAGGTTTACACCAACTGCGATGTGAAATTTCTTGCCTTATGTAGTGACAATCTCGCACAAAACTGTTGGTACACTTCGGAAAGAATGGAACTCTGACCATGAAAACCACTTACCACAACAAATATTTCCCCCTCTCCCCCTAGTTTAACGTTGCTTTACCACTAAACAACCCCTGATGAACCCTCAGACATTTCAAACAACATTAAGTGAGAAGAGGGGGGAGGGAAAGCATTTCAGCGATCTTGTCGAAGTTTCCTTTCAGGGAATTGAGAAATACGCGCGATTATTCCGTTTGTCTCAACTACGTTCGTCCAAGATTGTACCTTATCCTAAAGAGCCTCTGGAAATCCTCATTCGTACAGCTAGGGATTTCTTTGTGGGCTCTCTGATCCCGATTACTTCGATAACAGCGAAGCATAGGGTGTTTGTTTTAACCCACTCAACATACCCCTCATGATTTACAGGTGCCACAGTCTGGGGGAGCTATACCCATTACATGGTGGAGAGGAGCTGTCCGAGGAGGACAATGTGGGTGTGAATTACAAAATTGTGTCTCCCGGTGTTCCAGAATGTGGTGTGGGTGTTCTACCAAAAGTTAAACAGTGTAGTGTAGTACATTTGGAAGAAGTTGAAAACTGTTGTGTGTCATTGGAATAACTGTTCCCAATCAACAATGACGCAGTTCCTGAAGAAGAAAAACGCAAGTACTACGAGGTACTGGCCACCTACGCTAACTGCACTTCACGAGGACCAATGGACTTGGGCACGGCAACGGGAGCGAAACACGTCATTGACACAGGTTCTGCTCAACCGATCTCCCTTTCCACAAAAAAGAAGAAATACGCTGTCAAGTGGATGAAATGTTAGAAACAGAGATAATAGAGCCATCTTAATCCTTGTGGTCTTTTCCTGTGGTGCAGGTAGCGAAACCTGATGACACCCAGCGTTTTTGTGTCGATTACGGTGCCCTAAACTCGGTAACGAAGAGGGACTTGTATCCACTTCCACGGTGCGATGATATATTGGAGAGCTTGGCAAGGGCACAGTGGTTTTCTCACATTGACTTGCTACGAGGCAATAGATGTTGCGGTAGAAAATAGTTAGAAAACAACAGTTACGAACCCTGATAGCTTTTACCAATTCTACTGGTAAACTTTTGGTTTAACAAGTGCACCTGCTTTATGCGTTCTATGCGCCGAAAACTGAAAGGAGTTTTCTACTCGGATTGTCTAGTGTATTTGCATCATAATCTTTGGTTGAGCACTGAAAGAGTATCGAGAGAGGCTGTCACTTGTTCTGTCCTGCTTCGCAGGCAGATTAGTCCCAAGAAATGAAAGCTGTTGTGTGAACAGGTGGTCGTGTTAGGTCACGTCATGACTCGGGATGGCATATCTACTGATCCTGGAAAAGTACGCATCATAGAGGAATAGCCTAGACGTGCAAATGCCATCCAGTTAAAAGTATTCCTGGGAACAGCTGGTTACTATCGACGATTTGTATCAAACTATGCCCAGATGCCCAGACGGCATGCCCACTGTACTGTGCGGAACAGAAGGACGAGAATTTGACATCAACAGCTGAGTGTGAGGAAGCCTTTTAGACGAAGAAGCACCACTTGTCGAATGCTTTAACACTTGCCTTCCCTCGGTTGGATGTACCATTTATCCTAGACACGGATGCCAGGGAAAGCGGATTGTGGGCCATGTTGTCGCAGATTCAAAATAAACAAGAGCGTGTAATAGCATTTGAAGCATTTCCATCCAAAGCTGGGAGGAACTAGAGCTCTGCCCGGAAGGAACTGTTCGCCCTGGTGTGGGGATCGTATCTCTTCCCAGAACTTATCACAATGCTCTGCAGTGTCTAAAGAACTTAAAGAGCCCCAGGGGTTAGGTAGCTAGGTGGCTTGAACGGTCAAATGACTTTGACTTTGAAGTGCAGCAACGGTCTGGTCGACTGCAGAACAGTACTGATGGATTGTCTCGCTTCCAATGGGACGAGTAAATGGCTAATCACCGTGAAGTGGAGAGCAAGGTTGCATAACCCTTGTCCAAGGAGAGTATCCGTTCGGCTCAAAGTCGGGATCCTGTACTCACCCAAGTTGTGATGTGGCTTAATGCTGGTGCCAGGCCCCTCAGGAGTAAAGCTGAAGGTGGGAGATACAAACTTCTGTAATATTGGTCACAGTGGGGACGTCTTCTTCTCCGGGATGGTCTAGTATTCAGACGCTGGGAACATGTATAGACAAGTAAGAGATTTATCAGCAACTTTTCTTGCCAGAAAGACTTGCACCCCAAGTACTTTGCGCCCTTCATAGTGATCCTTCAGCAGGCCACCATGGAATGGAAAAAACCTAGGAAAGAAGCGAAGATTCTATTGGTATGGCTTGAGAGAGGATGTTCAAAACCATTTTCAAAGGTGCGAACCATGTGCCAAGGTCAGTGGTCCTCCTTAACTGGCCAAAGCGCCTCTGATCAACCCCAAGTCAAGCCATCCGCTGCAGAGGATTGCTATTGACGCCGAGATCTACTTCTGGCCATGAGTGGCCATTGACGCCGAGATCTAGTTCTGGCCATGAGTGGTTGTTAGAATTTGCTCAAACATTCCCAGTGAGGAACACATCAGCAGTAACACGAGCAAAGAAGGTGATGGTTTGGGTGTTTTGAGAATTTACACCTCGATCAGGATGCTAGTGTAAATGGAACGGTGTTCCAGGGACTGTGCGATTTAATTGAGGCGGCCAAGACACGTCCAACACGGTATCACCCTCAAGGGATGGACAGGTGGAGAGGCTAAACAAATCGCTCGTGAAGAGACCATCAACGAGATTGGGCAGACTTTGGCCTACAGTACCACTGTCCACCAATCAATCGGCAACATCCAATATCACCTAATGTTCAACCGCAAAGCAATCCTGCTCTTTGATGCTGCCCTGAAGCTCGACCAGGGCTCTGCATTAACATACTCCGAGTATGTTATTAAGCAGATAGCGGAGACAGAACAACTAGCGAGAGAAAACCTCCAGCGAGCACAGAAATCTCAGAGTCTATTATGACACCAAGTGCCATCGTCAGCGGTTCCAGGTCAGAGACCGAGTATGGTATAGAAACCGAGCTAGGCCAGGAAGGAAGAAATTCCTTAAGCCTTGGTGTGGCCCCCGGAAGGCTGTAAAAGTCCTGTTTGATTATTAGCTATCGTATTGAAGAGGAGATAAGTACACGTAAGTAGACCTGGAAGGCGTCGGCAAAGGAGAGTGGTCCGCTTCAACCACTTGAAACCTTGCCATTCTCCCTCTCGAGAGACGCTTTTTCCGACGGCTTCCGCAAGGTGTTCGCAAGAGCTGGATCAGCTGCACAGAAGCCCAGTTGGCTCGTGGGGAGGTTGGATCGAGACGTTCACAAGAGCCGGATCAGATGAAGAATACCCTGTGGGCTTTGAGGAGGTCGAATTGAAATTGCTTGTGGGGAGTGGTACTTGATTCTGCGGTTGCTGACAACCCATATCAATCATCAGCAGGTTCCTGTGAGACGTGCTGCTCAAGTTGCTGAACCAAGTCAGTCTCGAGTGAGACCGAGAAGTGAAATAAGAGAGCCAGCATGGCTCACAGACTATGTTAGAACAGTTGTATACTAGCCAGAACTGTTCAAGGACTTTGTGAGAACAACTGCATGTCAAACTGTTACAAGTTGACGAAGAGACAGACTTCCTACTGTTAAGCGGCAGGGGGTGGTGTAGTGTGGGGCGTGAGCCCCAGTTGTAGATTGAACATGCGCAGTAATCTGTGTGTTCGGAGTTGTGTTGTGATTGAAGTAGTGTGTTGCCTTTGCAAGTGAAAGAGAGCGCTTTGTTGCTCGTTGCAATGGTACCAGTTTAGTTACAAGTTCTAAATGTGATAGGTACTGTCACACAAAAAAACTTACATGGTGCAATTTATCTCGGTTTTATTTTTAGTACCAGAACGTTAATGGAAAAGTTTAAACTTGCAATGTATTTTTTCTAACGCCAAGTTTTGCTAAACATAGATGAAAAATTGGACTAATTACTGTCTCGCAGTGTTATTGTTGCTGCTACATTGCAAGTCCTATGTCCACTTATGTCCAGGATTGAACTCTGCAACGAACTTTACAATTTTTCGCTTCAGTTCCAAATTTTACGATTTTTTGTTTCAAAGTAGCGAGATTAACAAATTTTACGTTTTTTGCGATTTTTCGCTTCAAACAAACAAGATTTAAAAATTTTACGTTTTTAGCGATTTTTTCCTTGAGACATGGAGGATTTAAAAATTTAGCGCTTTTAGCGATTTTTCGTTTTGGGGATTTTTGCAGTTTTTGTAATTCTCATTGGCTCCCTCAGAGATCTTTGCGAATATTTGCAATTTTTGTAATTCTCGTAATTTTCATAAAACTCGCAGTCCTCGTTTGGACCCTATGAAATGTTTGAGGCTTTCTCAGTACGTTTGCATATTTTCGTAGTTTTCGTAACAGAGATCTTTGCAAATTTTCGAAATTATCGTAATTATCGAAAAATTTGCAGTTCTCGTTGGGCCTCTCTGACATCTTTCAAGACATTCTTGGTGTCTTAGCGATTTTTTGTAGTTTTCGTAATTCTCGTTCCTCTGAGATCTTTGCGAATTTTCGCAATTATCGTATTTTTCATAAAATTCGCAGTTCTCGTTGGGTCCCTCTGACATCTTGTTAACCATTCGTAGTCCTCGTGCGAATGTTCACAGTTCTCGTAATTCTTGTTGGGTCCCCCTGAGATCTTGCGAATTTTCGCAGGTTTCGTAATTACGTAATTTTCGTAAAATTCGAAGTTCTCGTTGGGTCACTCCGACATCTTGTAAGGCTTTCTTGGTACCTTTCCGCAGTTTTCGTAATTTCGTAGCAGAAGTCAATCCTGGACATATCTCCCTATGTCAAAATTGTCTTAACAGTGCAAAATGTGCCTCAATTAAAGGCCTAGTGTCACTCTTAAAGCCTTTGATATAAAAATAAGGCTTGTTTACACATCAATGAAAACTAACTATATTTGTATAAAAGGCCTTGCACCTGGCATTCGAACCAATAGGAACTTTACAAGCCTGGTGGCGACTCTTCAGTCATCAATAAAAAAATAAACATTAATTTATCATACAGTATCGGTAAAGTAGGAATTCAATCTTACATGCCTTCCGTGACCCACAAAGCAGAGTCTGAGATCCCAAAGCCATGGTTTCTGTAAGAAATGTGAAAAATATTGCATACATAATTTTGGCGACGGTCAGGTGAAAGTTAGCAATTTTACTTCAGAACTAAATTGTAAGCTGTAGTTAACTCTTTTGTTCTTTTATTTCCTACTTCTGCTGGTAAATTTCCAGTACGTTTTGAGAGTTGATAGTCGGCTTTCAGTTTTTCGTATTCGTCGTCCACGGATACCCAAGACATCATTCAATAGAACCTATTCCCTTCGTGGACAAAATGATGGAGGACATATTGTTGTCCAGTATTTAAGCAGGATAGGTACCCTAATTTTCTTATTGTCTGTGAGTTTCGAGGTAACATTTTAAGAGCTTTAGAAGTGTTTTGTATGTCTTGTGCCATACTTGTGGGAAGAGACGCTGGCGAAAGGGCCTCTTCGGACGCTTTGACGATATTTACGGTTATATGCTGCTACAGTATCATTACTCATTATGCTGTTACAGTATCATCATTCAAATAATCAAGAATGTTTTTTGGAAAAGTGGGCTCTTTTAGTTTTGGCCACCAAAAAAAAACTGATCAAAACCTCGTAGGAAATTAAAAGGTCACGAGGAATGGGGTTGATTTTGTTCAATAAGTTGCTACCAACACCGGGGAAATATTTCTTGGGCTGTTGATGTTTTGACCAGCTGTTGCCGCTACATTGTGAAAGCAAGAATTGCAATCAAAAGAAATTAAAATAAAATTTAAAAAGGATTTCTTTTAACCTGACTCAAACTTGACTCGGACTTGAACTTGATTCGTGGTACCTGTAGCTTACCTTTAACAATGTAACAAGGCCATAAATGGAAGTTGCCAGATAAAACACAAACCTCCAGCTGTAACGCGCCAAGGAAACAACTTTAATACAATGCCTCAAATAATATTACACTGGGAATGACAACACGCATAGCCCGGTGAGGAGGGTGCTCAATAAAGTCTCATGCAGAGGTTCAAACCCCTTTAGTTTAATGTACTAATTTTTAACCCTTTCATACACCTAGAGCAAAATTGCACCCCCTTTTTATACCTTAAGGATAAGCCACTTTCTGGGCAAAACAATAGAATTTCCAATATTTTTTCCCCGGCTTTTAGTCGTTCTGGCGGTTCAGTTGCTCAAAGACTGCAAGGTTTTATATGTATTTGCATTGTTATTTCTGGCTTGAGCCGCCATCTCTTTCACTTTGCAGCCAATGTGGTGAACCTTTCAAATACTAAAATGGCAAGTGTACTGCCAGCTTTAAAAAAGGCACCTCTTTTGGGCATAGCCCACTATATAAAGTCCCCCTCCCCCCCCCCCCCCCGTGAACTGAAAATGCAAGGAATTGAAACTGTTATGTGTTTTATCGGTATCATGGTTTACGCTGAAAAGGAAAAGCAGGGGACATAGCTTTGGGTTCACATTGGCGTGAAGTTCAAGTTACCGAGATTTTTCACTCTGTTCCTCTCTTTTTACATACAATTATTTTAAACTTGCAGACCAACAAGTCGCTGAGCCTGGAGGAATCCTAAAGTGCGACCCCACCGGATAAAAGCTATTGAACAGCACTTTCATGCGTTCATGTTAATTCATGCTGTATAGGGTAGTTCTAATTTTATGATGACATCCTATCTGATTGTTCACATGAAAGCTATTGAGCATTACCTTCACGTACTCACATTTCTTTATGCTGTACAAGACCGTGAGCTCTAATTTTTTGCTGTGAGTGTCGTTGCAGGGATGAAATCCTATGTGAGGGTTCATATGAAAGCTCTTGAGCAGCACGTTGCTGTGATCGTGTTTATTTAAGTTGGTTGTTTTAATTTTTTCTTGTGAGGGTGAAGTCTTATGAACTGTCTGTTTTTCATTATTTTAAAATGGGATTTTCTAAGAAGTCTTGCAGTGGAAGCAAGTGCCGAGCAACGCACGTCTTATTATTGATATTGTACCTGCTTTCTGTAGCTTTCTTCATAAGAGAAGGTTTTGATTGCTGTCGGCGATTTTTGAACCATCTCTTGACTTCACGAGTAGACCAGCCAAGCTGTTTTGACAGACCTCCAACTCGCTCGGCATTGGGAGACTTAGTGATTGTCTGATAGATCTTCTCACAGAATGTGTTTGGAACAAACACTATAGGCTTGTCTATTACACCAAGAAATCGAGCAAATGGAGACGCAATAAACCTAACAAGAGAATAAAGCGAGATTCCATGAAAAAATATAGAAGTTGTTATTATTATTATTATTATTATTATTATTATTATTATTATTATTATTAATTTATAATTTAGATCTAGTCACTTCTTTTCATGTCGCGAGGACCCTTCGTAGTATTTACGTCATGCCAAGTAATGTGGTCTTCTGGATATATTCTGTTCTTACCAGATTGCTTGCCCAAAAATTCTTGTCTTACTGGATCTGCTTGCACCAAAACACTTAATGGCCGTTTTTTTATTATTTATAAATTTTAATCATTTTGAACTTGAAAATGGCGTCATGACGACACCAAAACATCTTTATGTTTATCTTCAACGAACTATGAAAACGGCGTCACGGAAACTTTTTTATTACGTTGATCTTTAGCGAACTATTTCTGGCAATTTTTTAAATAAGGAAAACAGGTTAATTTTTTCAAGAAAAAACGTCTTCCTAAGTATTCTAGCCAAGCACCGAGTGAAGGTTTTTAGTGAGATATTGACATAACACACCAGAAATCTGGCTGTTTGTAAACTCTGGAGTACAGAATTGATAACTTATATTGTCTTGATATACGACCAAATTCTCACAACACTAAAAGAAAAATGCAAGATAAGAAGTAACAAGAATTTCCATTTTGATTTTTAAGAAGACAAAAGCTCACCGCAGGATATCTGTACTCAAGAGGACTCAAGACATTAACTAAGCAAGGAATAAAACTCAATCAGTTTTTTTTTTTCACTTCAACAGGTAAAACACTACTGCAAATGAATGCAAATAAGCCGTGCAAATTTCATTTGGACGTCAATTTTGCTTCTTCGAAATCTTTTTTCTCAGAACAAAGGTGGGAATATGCCCAGGTGTTCCGTAGGAAATGGCTGTTATTGTATTTTTAGGTCAAAAGATCATGCAAATTTTATAAAATTCGCATCTAATACACGTAGGTTACACCTATTGCTAAAAGGTTTGTCTTGTTTAACATATTTAACAGGCTAAGCGATCGCTGAAAATGCAAGAATGCCTTTAGATTTATTGGATATTTCTTTAATGTACTATCTTATCAAAGAAGTGTAACGTCTATAAGATAGCGTAGGCAAATACAGTTTAAAAACAATTGCACGTTCGAAGTTGAGATTATTATTTTTATGTCGGTTTGACGATTGATGTGCTTACCGACATCACATAAATAAATAACACAGCTACACGAAGCTACTAACGCGTTAGCAAATTTATGCTTACCGTAAGACGAGAAAACAACTCCCAGAAATTTGACGTTTTGAGCGCTTTGCTCGACAGCGATCACAGAATATTACTCCATGCCAGCATGAAATGGTTCTTTGACTGAGAAAAATTTTGCTACGACAACCTCAGCTATAAATTTACACTAACCAAGAACAGAAAATTAATACAAACAGGCGAAATACCTACAACTGATGCTTCGATAACAGAGATAAAAAAAAGTTCATTCAACGCTATCGCAAAAAGCCGGCTATATGCCGTTACAAAGGTCAAGGTCTGGTTTGACTGTACAGTACGAAATTAACTAATTCTCTAAACCGTAAAACAATCAGTGCAACAGCGACGGGAAAACACAGATACAGCTCTCCGCTTTGAACCCAGCTCATAGTCTTCTTCTAAGCCCTGCCAAGTTGAGTTTTCAGGAAGCCAAAAGTCGGCGTCCCAGAACCACGCTCTCCATGCTTGGAACACCGCCATTTGCTTTTCGTGAAGCGTATTGAGTCCAAAAATTTAGTTTTGTGGCAATCTGTTTTAAAGATAGAGTAGAATCATGTGTAAGTTTTTTTAATCTAAAGTTAACAAATGAGGTTGATGGTTAGTTAAAATGTTATTAACAGCTAATCGAGTACGAGTAATAATGTTAGTAACGATTACTAATGTCTAAATCAATTTGAGACGTTTAGATTTGACAGATTACATAAGGAATTGTCTTTTTGCAATTGATTCTGCTGGTTGTTGTCTGCTGTATCTTTTGATAGGTAGAGACATTGTTTGGTAATGTTATCTTCTGGTAAACTTTCCAAGTGTAACCAGAATTTGATTATATTTATGTCAATTTTTCATTTCTACATCGGCCACATTTGGGGATTGTTTATTGACTCCTAAGAAGAGTTTGCAAAAATAAACATCTCGAAACATGAGTTCGTTCAATTATCTCTTTTTCCCATGAGTTATAGTTACTTTTTCATAAATTCCCCAAACTTCTGAACCATATGTGAGAATTGAAAGGAATAAAGAATCACATATTTTGTTGACGATATCAATGGTAATTTTGAGAAGTCAAAAGCCAGGTAACGACGTGTTGCAAATATAGAACTTCTTGTTTTTCACTTTTAAATTTATTTTGTTATCTTAGAAATTTCCATGTGACGAGAAGTTGACACCAAGATAAGTGGAGTTAATAGTTAACAATGTTTATCTTTTCTCTGTTTATGTGAAAGTCTAGCTTATCTAGAGTAGATTTTCCAGGCTTAATTTGGAAAATAACAATTTGCGTTTTCTCGAGATTAATATTCAGCAGCCAGTTTGCTATGTGAAAATCAAAACTAAGTCGTCAACATAGAGGAGGCAATTAAGTTGTGAACCACCCAGTAATAGAACTGAGTCTCTATCCATTGTTTCAAAAAGAGTAGAAATCTCGTTTAAATGGAGGTTAAAAAGCAGTGTTGAGAGAATGAAGCCTTGTCTAACACCGTTTGCGTGTCTAAGTATTGTTCTTTGATGGCCAAATTTGATAGAACATTTAGATTTGGAGTTAAGATTTTTAATTAAGACATAAAAATTTACCTCCAATCTTATTTTGCAATAATTTGCGAAATAGGCCATCGTGTCAAATTGAATCAAAGGCTTTTTTAATCAATAAAGCAAATTAATTATTTTACCTTTAATAGAATGCGTCACACATTTATCGACAATGCGCGAAGAGTGAAGATGTTGTCAGATGGGCGGTGATTTGGTACTGAGGAGTCAATTTGAGCTCGATGTAAGATGTTGTCTTCGTTTAGGTAATGTTGTAGTCTAATGTTGACCGTGGTGAATAACTTACCAAAACAGCTGTAAATACAAAGCCTTCGGCGATAGCCACGTTTGACGTTTGATATGTCGTTTGGTCGCAAAGTTTAGGAACTGGATCGAGCACACCAGGTCGAGGCTTTCGGGTAGTCGTCGGCCGAAAAGCGGAAAAACGAAAACGAGTTTTGTGCTTGTAGTAGTTCTAAACAACTTTTCGATTCTGTGTTTGACTGTGAAAAGGTCCACTCTTGTGGTCCTTGTGAGGTAACTATTTGTAAAAAAATAATAATAATAACAATAGAAGATCGGATTTGTCTTCATACAATTCCGAAAGACTCAAAGAGGACAAGCTTGGAAGAAATTTGCCGACAAATAGATTTACCGTAACGTGCCGTTCTACCATCTGTCAGGGGCCCATGCTGGATAGGTATAAATATAGGAAGTCTAATGGACTTTCGAAAAAAAGGCCAAGGTGTCGCGGGAGTTAAAAGGTAAAGACAAACCTTTCATTTAATAATAAACGAAGGATACAAGCGCTATTTGTAAGCCTATTTTTTTATGAAAAAGTAAATGTTTCCATTCCCTGCTAGCAGAGGCCCCTTTTTCTTTGTATTTCGTCCCGCCCGTCAGCTCAGCGAATACAAAGGAAAAGGGGCCTCTGTTAGCAGGGAAATGTTTCCATCAAACGACGACAGGTTTTTTTTTTTTAATTACTCTCAATACGTCCCAAGACTTTATGGTTTATGGTGCATTTTTCCATAAAGTCGAGGGATTCAGAAATTGCTCTACAGTCGATTGCCTAAAAAAATCATGCTTGTATATTTGCCTGTGCTGGAACAGGAGCACTAACGTACTGCTAAGATAGCACACGTGCCAGTTTGATGGCTTGATTCCACTATTAAAAAACTCTGCTGAAATATCGGAAAAGATCGGAAATCTTCAGTAAAACCTACAAGCAAACGACCAACGGCACTTTTTAATATAGTACGCAGTTTGTGAAACTGGAGATATTCAATTCTTGTCCGACTTATGAAAATTACCGATTTGTTCTCCCTTTTGCTAAGTATGATAAAATCCAGATTTTAATGGGAGTTTCAGGTCTTTTCCGATTTTTCAGCGAGTTTTAAATAGATTCCGAACCGCCAAAAAATATGTGCGATCTCGACATTATAATTATGTTAGTGTTCTTGTATCAGCTCAGACATAATATTTTGAAGCGAAAATTCAGCAAGCAACGAGTCAAGCAACTGACTCGTGACCCTGCCGGCGTGCAACTACCGATTGTTTTGCATTTTCCACTGGCACCACTAGGGGACTGTGCAATAATTATCAGGTGGGGGGTTGTAAAACGGATGGGGGCACAGTCTAAAGAAATACACTGGGGTGGGGGGGGGGGGGGCAAAGTCTAAATTATTCAATGTTAAGAAGAGGGGGTGATATCTAATTTTCAAGGAAAATTTATCAGGTCTTATCACGTGTTCATTTTTTGTTGTTGTGTAAAATTTTTATGGAAAACACAAGAGAGGCATTACAGATGATTACAGTAAAAAAGCCGCATATAAGACCCTAATTTTTACATCGAGCAGAGCTTCCAGCTCCTGTTTTTCCCAGGCGAAGATATCAAGCGAGTAAATACTTACTGTAAAGGTAAAGTTCAGTCCCTTGTTTCTGTTATGGTTTTTATATGACCCAGCGTGTTATAAAGCTAAATACGATAAAAAAGCAATGCTGATTAAACGGTGTAGGGAAACTGTATATACTTTACCAATATTTCAAAAGGCACAGCCTTTCTTCTTCAGGGTCTTACAGAGAAACTGAAGCTGGCTGAAAACGGGGGCCGGAGTGGAGGGGGCTGGGGGTGGGGGTTCTGCCTTACCTATCAGCTTTAATAGGGAGGTAAGGAATTATTTCAGCCTTTTTACAGGGTGGTTTTAAGCCTTGTTCTACTCATTTCAGAGCCCCCCGTCCTCCCCTCCTGTTCATTGTTGCACAGTCACCAGCTTCTCTTTTGTCCCGGTCACTAGTAAAGGCTCGGGAAATTATTGCATACGGTGAAATTTGAATTAAAACCAATGAACATTCAGTAGGCGGGAAAAATTGTGGTGTCCTGACGTCACGCAGATTTTGTGCTCTTCGCTTCGATTTCTGCGTGATCAGCAAAGCTTATACCAGGGCGGAAAAACGTTTTCCCGCCCTGGTTTATACTGTGGAAGTGCAGTTTTATTTCAGCGTTTTCTTCAAATTTAACGCCTGCCTTACTTCAGTCTATTAAATTCACATCTGTTTGCAATTATATGGACTGGATGAGCAACCAGGATCGATTCAAAACCGTTTTTTTCTGCGGCGAGAGACTTCGCTAACTGGACGTGAATGCGAAGGAGGTGGTAAAAGTTTTCCTCTTGTCCTACTGAATATTATTTTCACTCTCCTTGGCCTCGTTTATCACATAGATGTCCGCTAACTGAGCAGCTCTCAGTAGCGTCGGGTACAATCCGTCTTCTGTCCTTGTAAACATCTTCGGTCACTTCATACTTGTTTTCATCGTGTACTTCATGTCTGGTTTTAATTCACACCAACTTCGAGCTGTGCCTGCAGCTGTGATTGCCTGCTGTCAAAGTTGTCGTTGCATCTCAACGAGATTGGTCTTATCGGTTAGGGAAAAAATGTTCTGTTCATCAGATCAGAGATATATCATGAATGTTTGACAAATTTGATCTACAGTCGTTGTATGGTTGCACTACACAGCTGATTCTTCAAACTGGAAATAGGCAAGTTTGTACAATTTTGCCCATACCTAGAGACGAATGAAAAGGCCTTTTTGGAATTTGGAGCTTCCTTATGCCATCGTAACAGGAAAAAGCTCGCAGTTAAAAGCCGCAGAAAATTAACTCTTTTTCTCAAAAGGCAGTCTCACCCGAAATTCAGGCCAAGCGAAAACAACATGCGGACCGCTGTGGAAACGACACTTTCGCTTACTTTATTCACCACGGAAAGTAAAAATAATTATTACTTAGCCCGTCTTTCTAAGTGGATAATTCACTTGACTAACTTGGATTGGAACGGTAATTGCAGGAACAATGCTTATTTAGGCAACTATTGATATGTCTATTTTTTTTTCTCGCTTCCATTTCCACGACAGGTGCTTTAAAACTTGCAATCAATCGACTTTTACAGACAGAGAGCAAAGAGAGTAAAATGTGTAATTTCTCACGAAATTTCAAGAAGATTTAAATTGTTATAATTAAAAGGAACAAATTTAAGAACGACTCTAGGATTCAGGCAGGAGGAGTTTATTCAAAATGGAGAAATGAAAGTAACTTTAAAAGAGCAAAATGGAGATCACAACGGTCCTGCATCAGTGCGCAGTACCGCAAGAGATTTGAAAATGTAAAACTTTGCTATACGTTGGATTCGTTGCAAAAAGGAAAAACCGATAACTACAGGCGTCTCTAAGAGATGAAATTGTTCTTCAGAAACCAATTAACAGATTTATGACCCGGCTGTTTAGTTTAAGCTTGTTTCTTGGGTTGTAGTTGCATTAAGCCATGTAACGTGCCTTTCGAAACTTGGGCAGCTTAAATCAGAAAATGGGACAGTGTGATAATTTTCTTTCTCAACAAGCACTCGTAACGCCATTCAACTTGTAACAATGCTAATGTCACTTCAACTTCTGTTTTCCAGATCATGCAAAACTGCAAAAATTCTTACTGGAATTAGCTGTTTTGCAGCTCTCGTGATGGCGTTGTTGTTTCTCTGAATTCAGTGATCCCAGTGGGAAGTAGAGCAGCTCGAGTCAACATCTTCTGATGTAAGGAATAAATTCTGGTGTTATTTTTCGGTTTTAGTCATCGTCTTGTCGCTCTTCATACCCTTTAAACAATGCACACTTTTAATCCAACACAAGCGACACAAAACAAGCGCCAGCGGCTTCGGTCTTCGTACTAGTTTTTACCTTTCAGTTACAAGCGTACAAACCCTTTATGCAAAAGTGTATGAGTAGAACAACAGGAAAAAGAAAACTTTTCTCGGCAAAGTCAATTCAATCTACGCGTCAGTCAGTATAAACTCTAGCTTTTGGTTACAAACCGCAAAATACTGGAGTTTTCAGTTGTAGCATCAGGACGACCATGGAAGAGCTTCTCGTCCCAGACCTACGCGGCTTCGTTTTTTTAATTACGTCTCATCGCTGACCGAACAGATCGTAGGCTCTGGGAACGAGAATGCCACAGCCTCAGCCTCGCCTTCACGATACATCTGCCCAGTCTCCGTTGAGGGCGAAAGTAGATACCCCCTCTTGAGGACAGTTCATGCCCATTACATGACATATACACGGTAACCACTACAGTCCATATCCTCTCCATATCCACCATGTTGGTTGTCAAGTGAAAAAAATGCGTACAGTCTTTAATAAACCACAATGGGTGAATGCAACTTGTGGGAGGATCGAGATGTTCGTTTTGACATCACCTTGCAGTGAGTTTTATTTGCTGTAATTTGCTTTTGGTCGTTAAAGTTTTAAATGGTTTTGTTTTCTTCCACAGGCAAATGCAGCTTAGGCCGGGAGAGGTAAGCTTGAGCTTAAGTTGTTTCTCGATTTCTTTCACGGAATTGTTTACCTTACAAAAAATCCCTTACTAAATCTTATTTGCTGCATAGGTGTTAATTGACAAGCTTGATTCGATCGAAGACACCAAGGGAAACAACGGGGATAGAGGTAGACTCGTTAATATCTTATTGAAATAAGTGTAGCTTATTTGTAAAGCTTAAGCTTATATATTTGAAATTCTAGGTTTCATCATAAGATTTAATAGCCTGGGATATCTAAAGGACGGTGAGTCCAAATATAGAAGTGTTTTTTCAAAGGTTATGGCTATGGGGGGAAAGCAGATCTTAGCAAGGCCTGTTGTAATCTGATGCGCCGATCAATTCGAAAGTTCAACATCCCCCCCCCGGCAACCCCCGGCATTTGAACTTTGAAGATTGGCTTGTTCAGATTCCCTCCCCTCGGGGCAAAAAAGCCATTCAAATGCCCCACCAATAAGTACTGAACTACCTCTCCTCAAACAAATTTCGTCTTCAAGCAAACACTTTACACGCCTTTCAGAGAGAGATATGTCGTAATGACAGCTTCAAACTTCTTTTAAAGACCCTTTTAAAAGAGTTGTTCACTAACAAAGGCGAAATTCTATCTTGTATATCCGTCAAACCCTGCAAAAACCGAAAAAACTCACGGGCATATTAAGTCAGAACAAGAGATAAATCCGGTTCAAATTCCCCACCCTCCCAACGCAATGTTCAAATTCCCCACCCTTCCAATGCAATGTTCAAATTCCCCTGTCCCCGGGCAAGAGGCACAGTCAAATGCCCAGGGTATGCCGGGAGGGGGGAATGTTAAAGTTTCTAATTGATCGGTGCATAAAAAGAAACATAGGCGCGCAATACGCGCAGAGCCGGTGACGTTTTTTTTCACAATATGGTGAAATTTGTCCTGACAACCTATGGGACTTTACACCTCCGGTAAGTCCCACCCTAACCCCTCAGCTCCCCCCCCCCCCCACCACCACCACCATCAAAAAGATCTTGTGGTTATCCACTATAAAACCTGGTAATGATTCAACAGCGTGACTACGTGGAGTAAAAAAAAAACCGAAGAAAGCTCTTTGTTTCACGGTTCTTCAAAGAACACAGACAAAAACAAGTAAACTTAAACTTAAACTCACCGTCGAAAAATATTGCATACATAATTTAGGCAAAGATCAGTGGAAAGTTAACAATTTTACTTCAGAAATAAATGCAAGTTGCAGTTGAACCTTTTAATTTCTTACTTCTACCGGCGAATATCCAATACTTTTCAGTGCTCATAAACGGTCAACTTTCTAAAGGGTGCCGTTTTGACGCTCTGCGTGATTTGCGTGACACGCGACTCGCTTTACTTTGTTTAATTTGTAAGGTTTCAGATGTTTCAGGCAACCACTTACGTTCTTAGTACATTGTATTGCCAAAACAGGAGTCTGCCATCAAACGGCGTTTCTTGTATCCACAATATTTTCGTTCGAAATCGGTTTGAACTAGCGTTTATAAACACGACTGAAATAGTTTTGCAATTATATTTATTTCCCCTGTTATTTGAAGTTGCTTGCTTTGTAATCAAGTCGGCTATAATAATTTTCGTCTTTTTGCTTCACAAATCGACCAAAGTATGTTTACATTTGTAACTTTCCCACGGTACAAAGTTATTTTTAGCTCACGTGTTTATTTGGAGTCTCAACCTACAGCCGAATAAATTTCGTTTGCTTTACCTTCGAACAGTACGAAAATGTTCAAATTCAGCTCGCTTTCCAGTAGATCCAACAGGTCTCTGTTAGCATGCTTTTTCACATATCTGTTGTTGTTAATCTTTCGGTACTGTTTCGGTCGGTTCGAGATGTTTCAAGTGTTGCGTTACATTCCTTATAAGGCTGAAATTACAGCTGTCAACTATGCAAATTTCTTAACATACGCTTTTAATACACTTTGAGCTATGAATAACCCCGAAATAACGTTTAGTATCTTGTTAAGATTTTACTACATCCATCCTCTAATTCCTTGATCACCACTGTGACTTGGATTTTAATACTAGTTTCATTCAAGTTTTTCAGTTTTAAGAATAGCTAGCAACAAGCCGCGCAATTTCCGATTTAGTTTTAATTGGGTTCATGTTTTATAACACGCACACAAAAATGACACTGCAAATTTTAGATTCGCTGTTACCGAGAGATAATCCCGAAAAATTTTATGCTGTTTTACTCTACTCTTTTCACTATCGTTATAAACTTGGGCTTTAAATATTGTTTCTTTCACTGTTAATTAGGGATCGATGTAACGTTAATTTCCACGTTCTGTTCATACAACATCTCAAATTGGCAAGTCCGTCTTGTATTTGCTGCTGTGGAAAAATGTACTTCAGCTAAGTAAACACAGGACTACAACGCGAATAAAATCCTGCCAGACCTCACGTACACAAAACAGGCATTCGAAGTAGATCCACACTTGCGAATGCAAAACACTTCAAAGCCCGGGGGTCTTACTCCCATAACATTAGCTGTATGGGTTTGTGCCGCTGATAAGGTAAGACTTTCAGTGTCCTAGTGCACACCCCCACCCATCGTCTCACAGAATATCCCCCCAGCCTCACAAATCGTAAGACAGACATCGCACGTACGTGCAACGTCTATAAGCTATCCAGACGTCTATCGTTGATTTTTAGGCTCTGACAGTAGCCATATGACGTCACTAACGTGACGTCGTTGGCTAAAAATGTGGGTAGCCACGCATTTTTCATAGATTGTTTAGCAACCATAATTCTAAAAGAGCTTTAAAAGACAAAGAATGTATGGCATTTTCTTTCCAAATTTAAGCTCAATTATCTCTGAAAAATGCGCTGTTACCCCCCATTTTTTTTTGGGGGGGGATTCTAATACCACTTGCTAAGATCTGCTTTTTCCATATAGTCATGAACCACACAAAAATACCTTTGTATTTAAAAAATAAAAAGCCAAAACCGTGCTTTGTTCTGTGATAAAGCACGCAAGTGACGAGAGCACAAAAGAAGTGTAGGGTGAACACGAGCCGCAGGCAAGTGCTTCTCCCTACTTCTTGCATGACGTAATGTGATTGATTCATGCAGTCTGCCTTGGAAATGGAGCAAGTTGCCCTTGACAACATGGTAATTTCAATGTTACAGTCAAAATACTCAGTGCATTCTGCTTATTACTTGGGAATGATTTTTATTAATTGGGAACAGATTGCATTATGGGAATCACAATTCCACTTTCAAATTGAATATTGTAATGTTACAATGGCAACCTTTTTCCAAATAAGGAATGCTGACTGGTTTAACATTGACATCAGGCGAATGTTCACGTGCAAGTAGCAGACTGTTGGTGGCTTGACGTATCTGACCTGATTTGTGTTCACTCAACAAAATATTAGTTGCAAATACTTTTACATGCAAAGAAGCAGTCTGTTGCTATAAAACTGTGAAGAATAATTTATTAAAAACAAGTCTGCTGTAAATGCATAAGAAATGTTCCTGAAAATTGCGAAAAATTTCCTGTAATGTCTAACCAACTGAAACCAACAGCCACCAACGGTTTCTTATTTCGCGTGTGAACTGTTAGCTTACGTAAGAAACAACCCAATCAACATTCATTATTTCAAATGAGTCTACTGTGGGAAGATTTCAATCTTCAATTTGAAAATGGAATTTTGATTCCAATAATGCAACCCGTTCCCAATTAATGAAAATCATTCCTAAGTAATGAGCGGAACGCGCTGACTATTTTGACTGTAAAACTTTGTGACCAAACTTCTCTTGCGCCTTACTCAACTGAATTTCATAGTATCTTACATTGAGAAGTTTGGTTGGAATTCTCAAGTTTTATGAAAGAAATGCTTGCCATCTTGTTTTGAAAGTTGTTTAAATTCAATCTCTGTAATTTGTTTGCAGGAAGACTTCTTGTCACTAACCTCAGATTGATATGGCACTCACAAAGTATGCCCAGGGTTAACCTATGTGAGTAACATAATGTTTTGTAACATTGTAAATAGCAAACGACAATAATATTGTGAATTCATCAACCAATCAGAACAACAACCAGAGACTGACAACATCCACTGACGATGACAGTTCACTTGACACTGATGATGTCTTCTGCACAGCTTGTCAAAATGTCAGTCAAATGTCATCATAAACAGTACTTCTCAGGACTACACTCACCCGAACAATCATACTTTACCAACTTACAATGTTTTATGTATACAGTAGTCCCCTTTTATGTAAGAGTTTAACTCTCAAGTGAAATCGAAAAATTGTTGGCATGTTCATGGGTGATCTATTTTTTCACCTGCCCGTCCTAATTGAAACCCCCTGCTAATTTGTACTTTTGATATACTAACAGGGGCATTTATTGATACTTAAAAATAAATACAACTGGCTGTGTTTTCCTTCTTGCAGCCGTGGGTTTTAGTTGTGTAGTCAATGTCTCCACAAGGTCAGCCAATTCGGTATGCTAATTTTTCCTTATTTTTTATTTTACTAGCTAAATTATTACTGAAAAATAGTTTTAATAATATTCCAATTTAATTTGTTTGATCTTCACTTCAGAAACTTCGAGGACAAACAGAAGCGTTGTATCTATTGACAAGGTGCAACAACACAAGATTTGAGTTTATCTTTACCAATCTGGTGAGTAAAAACAACTACCAGTTGTCCAGGGGACAAACACCTGAATAACACAAAGTCCTTGAAAACACAACTTTAAACTTCGGTGGCACACATCAGGGTAATTTCCTAAACAACACAGCCGCTTGACTTTGGGGTCTCATCTTGGTTTATTGGACATCACAACTGCTGTAAAAACCTATGCGAAAATACAGTTGAACTGCTTACGAGCGGGAATTCTGAATACATGACCTTTAAAAACTTACCACATGGTTTCACAATGTTTCGCTTCGACATCGAGCAGAAAGCGCACGCCAAGCGTGACGGGAGTTTACAAAAACTACAAACACATTGGAAGGGACTTCGGAAACAAGGTTCATTGTTGAGGATTAGCCCCAGCACCAGTCTTGATCAAAAATTCTGACCAAACTTTTAAAAACTCGATAACTTAATGTGTTCAATTTCTTCAAGCTCAAATTTATGCCTGAAAGAACACAAGTTTTTCACTGTTTGGCCACCTAATGTGAGTTGATGCGAACTGGTCTCAGTATTGTTTTGCTTAGTACTGGTGGACACATAGGGCTGCAGTGAAAGCCTTTAATTAACAATTTACATCTTACTTGCATCTATTTGCAAGTCTATTTGCCAACCTATTGTTGGTCGTTCTATACAAGTCTCCATTTCTAAACTTGCTTTGACTTGTGACTCTCCGTGGTCAGAGCTAAAGATTAAGGCCAGCAATTTTACACATAACTTCACATTTTCTCTTGCAAGACTCCACCAAATAAAAAACTGTTATTGAGTGCCCCCACAGGCCACTGAAAATTTGTCCCCACTGTTAGAAAAGATTTGTGTCATTACAATTTCTCATGTGATGGTAAATGTTTAACTTCTTTCTTCTACAGGTTTCTGGTAGCCCCAGACTATTTACAACAGTTATTTCCGTTTTCAGGTAAGTAATATATAGATACATTCCCAGACAGGCTGAGGCAATATTTATCTCCTGAGAATTTGACTTCTTATCTTGAATCTTGTTATTTCCAGAGCATATGAATCATCAAAGCTTTATCGTGATCTCAAACTACGTGGAGCACTTATCCTCAACAAACAGCTGCGTCTCTTACCACTGGAACAAGTTTATGACAAGGTATCACCCTTCTGCAGCTTTTTGTTTGTTTGTTTGTTTGTTTTTACCTGGCTGGTATTTGCTGGGATTAGCAAACTTGGCATTAACCCTACAATAGACCATTTTCATTATGACGTCACACACACAAAGGTTTCTGGTAGTTGTAGTAAAGATTACGCCCAGGGTCGCTCAATCGCAGGAAAGTTCAAAATAATCCACAAAAACACACGCAATGCAATGGCGGCCGAGTAGGTCGATCATTAGACTTGCACCAAGTCGCCCTCTATTGGCGAGCGAAGCGAGCCAAGCGTCGCGAAGCGACGCGCACCAAGTCGCCCTCTATTGGCGAGCGAAGCAAGCCAAGCGTTACCTAAACCGCGCGTAGAAGGACTTTGAGAAAGTCTAGTCGATCATATCACATCTATAATGTGCATAACTGAGAGGACCTCGAGTGACATAGGCGGCAAACCTGCTTTTACCCCACCAGGACACATCAAGAGACAACAATGTAAAAGTAAGGAAGCTTTTTTTTGCAAGATTTTCGAGATTTTGTAATCGTTTCGCACTCGTTGCGGTACAAAACTTTTTTAGCGGATGGCTTCTTGTATGCGCGATTTTCAGGCCAATAACTTTACGTGCATCCTAAAGATGAAGTCGTTTGAAGGCATTTTATTTAAAAGCTTGTTGCTACAAGGAAAAGACCAGAAGAATACTCGACAGCAGTTAGAGAAGAAATTGGAGAGGTTTAATAGAGCAAAGAAATCCTTGTTCGAGAACAGGCTGTAAATGTTGTCAGTGGGTTTTTATTTCCAAGGACAACGATCGATTTTTAAGTATTATTTTCTCTGACTTCGTTGGAAAATTGCATATTTGACTGTAGATTGACCTCGTAAGGATTTTTTAACTGAGCGAATCCTCATTTACAATAGCTTTCTTGAAATGTTTAAAAAACTTGCAGAAATTTGGTACAAAACAGTGTCAAGTTAAGCGGAATTGTACTCGAGGCATTTTGCTTTCCCAGGACAGCAAGTGCTATTCTGAATATTTTTTTTTCATACCTGAAGGTTTGTTTTCCCTTTTTCTCTGTTTGTCTTTTCATGGAATTTCATATTAAAATTAAAATAAGCGATCTGATATTGCAATTGCATTTACAGTTAACCTTTGCGAAAAAATGTTGTGTGCATAAACTTTCAAGATTTTGTCTTTGTAGGTTTTGTTTAGTAAGCTTGTCTTATTTCGCATAATGGTAAAATAATTCAAAAAAATAGTAATAGAAACTATTCGAGACTGAGTTAGTGTTGCTTCTCAAGCCAAGTTTGATTTTCTTTGGTACTGCACATTGGGTTGTTTGAACGCGAAAAATTGTTCGGCCGTCTTAGTGCAAATATAAACATTGCTTGATTTTTCAGTTGACGGAATATCTCAATCATCTTTACATGTTTTGCGTTAACTTGCAGTAGTGAATGGTATTTCTCTTCCATTTCAATGACTTAACTTAGAACTGCCGATTCACTCAAAGCGAAATATTGTTAAAATTTGTTTGCTTTGTTTTGTTTTTATTAAGCTTAAATCTCGGAGTGAGTCGCTCAAAGCATGTCACTGGATTACTCGTTTCGTTTTGCACTATACTAGATATAAAATTTTTATTGCTTCGATCTTCATTTGGTTCTGTTATTTAAAAACTGTTCTAATTGTTCTATATCTCCTATCTCAGATACTCCCTCCTCCCCTTCGATTCTTTTTCTCATGAGGGAAATATATTGACACATGGTTAAGACACGTTTTCCCTCTACACACTCGGTATCCAGGATTTGGGAAGAAAGTTTTCCGTTGAGATCTTAGTTAACAACACTTTGCAATTCCTCGTTTATCGCAAAAAAAAAACCTAAGAAACTCGACGCTGAATTTCTCTGAGTTTGCATAGCGATCGAGCACATAACTTTGTAAAACACCTGGTAGCTTGCCTTGGCCGACATGGCGCTTCTGCTGATTTTTTGACACTTTCCCGCGATTGAGCGACCCTGGGCGCGACCTTAGCGCGTGACGTCATAATGAAAATGGTCTATGAGTGGGCATCCCATCCAAAGTGGGGTCAGAGCAACACTGATCTTGGACATTTTGATGTTAAATAAACCAAAAGGAGGTGATTCTTTGACAAGAAAGGAAAAAAGTTAGTTGGTATTGTAAAATGTGAGACATTTTACACTAAGTTGAAAAAGCCACTTCTGACATTCTTATCCAGAGCCCTTAATTTTTGTTTTTGAGCAGAATTTATCTTATGTCCAGACTGTCAAGTGCAGTCTAGGTAGTAGAGTAAATTTTTGTGTACATGTACATCCTCCCTTGAAAAATTGCAAAACAAGTGCTACACTCTGAATAGTATTAGCTCGTAGGAATGTGGGACAAATATAGATCTCTATGAAGGGCTTCCATTCATCTCCACTAAGACCAGGTTCATGCAGGTTTGAATAGTTGCCCAAAATATCTTGCAATGTTTAATATCTGAAAAGCTATAAATACTAAGGTCACAGCTCGACTTGGCAGCGTACAAAAACTGAAAAATTTGGCGTAGAAATTTCACAAGAAATTCACTGTTTCCACGAGCTTTTGCTGAAGTCAAATGCTAGAGTTCTTGCAAGTTGAAAACATAACATATGTCTGTAATAATCTTCCATGCAACTAAAACTTGTAATTCAATAGCGTTGTTCATTGCCTCTATTCAATTTCTTTTGTCTTGAGCAAACAATAGCCCAATACTGTCGAGCATTCTCACACTGGGATTCAAAAGGGACCGCAACGTGCGGTAGCCTTTGTGGGCATACAAAGCATCAAGGGTACCCCACTTTTTTCGGCCGACGTGTTTCAATAGGCACGATTCCATAATGAGTGAGGCACTGTACCTGTGTTAGCTTGCACCCTGAGCTTTCAGGAGGGTCCCTAGTGCCCCCTGTTAAAATATCTTTGTTATAATTATTTGTATATGTGCTCACACAGGGAGCTGTGACCTGTACGGGGCTCCACAAGTCATGTGTCAATTAGCACCCTTGAAGCACCCTTGCAGGATGTGAGCTAACTGATTTGCCTCCAACCAGTTGGGTTTCGTAACCGTGTTATGTTTCATTTGCAATATTTGTTTCAGTTGTTTGAGTGGCACGCCTGTAAACTAGCTGGTCTGTCGTAAGACAGTACCAAGGAAAACTAAGCTTGCTGACCACTATAATCATCTGATTTTTTTAGTGTTTGTTGTGTCTGCTTGAAATTTCATCACCTCATTTGAGTGTTATGTTTAACTTATAACGACCATTACTTTTGCAGAAATTATTGTTTTCATAAAATAAAATAAAAAAGCTGACAAAATCAAAACCAGCACAACCTTCTCTTTCCATAATTGTGTTATTTTTCAGTCATTACAGTATTGGGTTTGATCCTGTTTTTCAGATAAATGGTGTTTGGAACCTTTCCAGTGATCAGGTACAGCCCTTTCAGCTTTGCCATACATCCTGACGTGAACAATCAATGGAATTGAGTATCACTAAAAATTGTTAACAACTGATAATTATCTATGCTTGCTAAATGATGAGGCCTTCCAAGGGGGCTAGCCTTGTCGCTTTGTCACGTCTTTCTCAGGAACGATGTCGCTGAACTAAGAGTTGTAAATGTCCCTGTCATTTTTGTAGCACGTGCAAATGTCACTGTCGCTTTATAAATTCTCTAAAATAATGGAATTGCTGGTTATGTCATAGTCACTGCCTTCCTTTGCCATTTAAATGAGTTTTGTTTTGGAATTCTTGGCACATCTCGGCAACGGTCGAGAAGAGCATTGAGACTTTAATATCACGTGATCGTGAAGAGGCACTGTTCAATTATTGGCCACCAGTTCCTTCTGTTTACCCCCAAATGACACAAATCAAGATTATAGGTATTAGTTAAGTAAAGGTCAGTAAAAGGTTTGCCTCACCGTGAGGCCTGAAGACACTTGGCATGTAGATCGTGAATATTCAAGTGATGCAATCTGGAAGAGTGCTTGGCAACAAAAAAACTTGAACTTGAAGTGAAATCATTATGTAAGTCATTCTGAAATCATTCTGTAAATCACTTTGCGGTGATGTTGCCACCCCAAAATAACATCATTATTATTATAATTTTATAATAAAAACGAACATGCCTCAATATCCTAACCCTTTGGAGTAAGAAACACTCAAGTTCTTTGTCTCTTGTGCATGACTCTCAAAAGAAAATTAATTTACCAATCCGATCTTTTAGGACGACAAATATTCTTTTAACACTTAGAAACTCTAAAACACAAGACCCTGTAGCAGGGTTGTCCACAACTTTTCACTAGCTGGAAGGCCTCAATGATTGATTAATAATATTAATAATTGATATGCAGTCAGTAAAAGAGATTTTTGTCATTATCCATTCTCAAATGGATATTAATTCTGCAGTTATTTAATTTATATCACTCTATGTCAATTTTTCATTGATTTTCCTTGATCATCACATGCAAATATCTGAACACATATTCCACTGACAGCATTTTGCTCTGCAGCATATACTGCACTGATGACTCATAATGGCTCAAACAAAAGTATATATCATACACATCATTAGAGCTCTTTTGGAAATTTAAACTGGCAGTCACTGAATGCAGATATTATTATGGCTCCATGTCAGGGGCACCCAACAGTTCGTTTCGGGGAATAACTGTTCAGAAGGCCCAAAATCGCCTGAGATATGCGGATTTAGTAGCAGTGAAAGCTAGAGATTTCTTTGGCGAAACATCACCTCGGACTTTCGAAACAAGAGGAGTCATTAGTTCCTATTGTTTTCATAGGTAAAAATATGTCGTTAAGAGTGCAAAATAAGGTCAGCCGGCATTTTCGGAGAGCCATCAGCAGCTCAGAAATTCGGCAGATAGGATTCTGTTTCCTAAAATTTTCCGCGGCCTACATTTCAGCTAAGGACGCCGAACAGATCAATCTGTAGTAGCTTAGAAAAATATGCCTTTAGAAAGCTTTGAAACAATCTAAGAAAGCTGAAAATGATATTTCAAGTATTTGGCTAAAAATTTCTCGTTGGGTGCTTCTGCCATGTGGGTGATTTGCTATGTTTTTTGTGTTACCGTATTTAGTTACTAATATGTTTTTGTTTCTGTTGTTTCAGGGCAACCTTGGAACATTTTACATCACTAATGTACGTTTGGTATGGCATGCAAACATGAATGACACATTTAATGTCAGTATTCCATATCTACAAATGGTAAGATGCAAGTGTATAGTTACATGTTTGTTCTAAATGTTTCCCTAATCCCTGATCAGTGCAAAAATGACTGGCCACAGTCAACATTGGCATCACTACCGAATTTTCTCAAATAGTCTCACTCTTCTTCCTCTGCTTTCTTCAGTTGTTATATCTACTTTTCATCATGATCTTTCCTCACTTCTTTCCTGTTTTTGCCTTAATTTGTCTTTCCAATTGACGTATGACTGGCCCACCTACCAGATTAGCAACTTCTCCCTGTGGGCCAGTCCATTGATGTACATTTAAGAGATTTTTTGAATAAAGCTGAAAGTTGAAAGTTGAAGTTGATTGAATTTAGCTACCTGTTGGGGACCTTGAGGATATCAACTTTTTCATTAGGTGTACACTTCTCTGGGGTCCTGATTTCTTCATAAATATTAATAAGTCACAGTAATTTATAAAAACTTAATTATGAAGAATGAAAGTGCAAGTAATTTCTTTAATGAGGCTGCAGTTGCTTCATGTTGCTGCACAAGAAATGATTGAAAAACTATCAGAAAAGACAAAGTAAAGCATGTGTTTACTTACATGTACGTCCTCTGTGGATACAGATTCCTCTAAAAATAACTTCTTATAATTCACCAAATTAATCGTGTTTGATGAGGTCTTCAATTTCAATTCTGGTTTCATTAATATTAACTTTTGTATTCTCTGGGCTCTTGATTATTGGCAAGTCTAGAGAAGATGATTGTTTTGTTATTCCTGTTTTGTGTCATTTCATTTTCATCCAATTCTTTTAGCTTTGCTGCCAAGAGTAAAGAGTTCCTTTTAAGTTAAAAATGAAAAAAAAAACTTAAAAAAAAAGTTGAAAGAAAAAGAAATCAATACAGCATTCCATCATCAGTTAAATGGCCATTCTCTAAATAATTTTAATTGCCACGTACTAAGGTGTTGCTGGCTCAAAAACATAAAACTTAGAATGAATAATCCCTTTTCACAGATAAATTTTCTCATTTTACTTTACAATACTATCAAATATAGACTTGAGCCAGTTGCAGGCAATTTTGTAGTTTCTAGCAAAAATTGTCTCACATTCACATTGAAATACATTGTTATGCAAGCGATTTGTAAGACATGGAGTGTTTTAAAAACTCCTTTATTAATAGACTTAGTTTTAATAATTTACAATTTAGCTGTCAATAATTAATTTATATGTACTATATATTTCCCTAGCTGTGCACACTTAGATAACTTTTCTTTTTTTTTTTCACTTTTTATACCTATGTAGCACTTGATATGTACTTTTATCATTGAAATAAAGATTACTGTTACTATTACTATTATGAGAAAAGCTATCTGTGAAATGGGCTTTAAAAAAACTAAGGGTTTAGGACAGAAGTATTGTTCAATCAGAGAACTAATACTTGTTCTTGAAGATGTTCCAGTTTATATGCATTACAGCTGTTGTCTTTGTTTTTAACAGAAATCAGTGAAAATTAGGGATTCCAAGTTTGGACTTGCATTGGTATTGGAAACATCACATCAGGTAATGTAATGTGACAATGGTATTTTAATTTGTCTGATATAATATTATTGATAAATCACCATGTAAAACTAGACTTTATTCTTAAATCCTCGGACCAAGTTTTCTACAGAAAATGACAAAGGCAATGTCTACACCAAAAAACGAGATGAGATCACGCTGTATGACTAAAAATTTTTTTTTTTTCTGGGACCAAATCATCTTTAGTTAGCATATTTGTGATGGAAAGTCTATAATTCTGAATGTTGTCATCTGCTGGTAAGATTTTGTCCATGTGCTGAGACAAGAATTTGTTCATTGTGGGATGAACATATTTCACTGAGTTATGATGTAAAAAGTAAAGAAAAAAATAATGACCAGATTTTAATGTCAAGCACTTGTCTTGGCATGGTATTATAACGGTTGATTTCTCCTTTTTTAAGAGTGGTGGATATGTTCTGGGCTTCCGTATTGACCCAGCAGAGAAATTGCAAGAAGCAGCAAAGGAGATTCAAAGCTTGCACAAGGTACAGATAATTTGTTTTTAGTTTTGGAGTCAAAACTGAGTTCAAATTAAAATTAAGATGCTTTTGAGGTACACAAAATGTTCCTAAAACAACAGGAGGAATTAGTTGTAATTAAAAGTGATTTTCTCAAAGGGATAACAAACCACAGTTAGTTGTTAGGAATTTTTCTGAGGCACAAGGGAAGAACTTAAAACAAATTGGCCCAGTTTTTTCAAGGGAGGATCCATTTCCATTCTAGCCATATGTACCCAAACACACTTACAGTTTTTGAAACTTACGGTTTTAGTAACAAAACTGAACCATTATTATTGGGTGAGTGTATAGGCTTAAACATTGGCTTAGTTCCTTTTCCTGGAGTGCAAAATAGGGCCGCAGGCTTAAACATTACCTAGAAATTATACTGTCTTGTAATTTTACCGTTGTAATTCTGACTTAATCTAATTTGTAGGTTTACAGTGCCAGTCCAATATTTGGAGTTGAATTTGAAACAGAGGAGAAGGTTGGTGTATTAGTTTGCTGGGGTCTAGATTGCTGAATTTTCACCCTGGTCCCAATCAGTGACTAGAAAAAAGTATCAAAGTGAACACGATTTTTTTGCACTAAAATAGTGCCAACTTATAATAATAATAATTATTATCTCTGAAAAGGTCTCAGATAGTCTCTGCCTGAAATATAACAAATGTAAGTGTCAAGTAAGAAACTGATTGGTAAAGTAATAATATGATCAAAATAATTCGTTATTGTGGTGTTCTTTTTTCATGAACTTTGTAGCCACAAACAGTGGATGAAGTGACAGTTGACCCAGTTCAGGATGACATTGAGATTGTTAATGATGGTGAAGGCACTGATGCTTTTGCTGTAAGTACAAGTTGCTGAAAAAGAATTTATGTTGAACTGTTCTCCACTGGATGATATACAACACCAGTCTTGCGGTTTGTGGACACACTGAATGCCATTTGTCTGCCACGGGGAAAGTAACATTATCGGTACTTTATTAAGAACACTGGCAAGACTGAGTACACATCTAAACAGATAAACTTAAACCAAAACCATAGCAGAACATTTCATTACTAGATCATATCATACACTCACAGACGGACAAGGGGCTGGGTGGCTGGGAAAGTTGTTTCCTTCATGAAAGCCATTTGCAAGGAAAAATGAATAAATATATTTAAAAAAAAAGAAGAAATTAAATATAAATACAAAAAATAATAATAATAATAACTGGATCACATGACTAAGGGAGAAACTATATGTCCTGGCTAGGTGTCAGCCAGCATTTGGTATGTATATGTGAGAACCTCATTTCTTGCCTGGTTCATAAGCTGGGCTTACAGTAAAGTCATTTCAAAACGTTTTACCATCCAGGGAGTGCAAGTTCTATTTATTGAGCAAAATCGTCTCCTTTGCCCCTCTCGTGCTTATCCCTTGTGATGTTTGGGTGGCCACCTAACAAGCAACCAAGCTTATCTGAGACTTCAGGCAATTTTTGAACCCTTTCTTTGCTTGTTCCTTTGTTGCAGGCCTATTTTGCCGACGGAGATAAAGTAAGTCAAAATCTCTTAGTAATTATTTTTCTACAAGTAAACGAAGACTTCCCCAAGCGAACTCCCATGAAACCAAGCATAGGTGTCCACTTACAGGAAGTAAAAAAAAAACACTGTTGCGATAATTTTCTCTTTTACTCTAATGACACTTCTTATATTATCATACCGCTAACGATAATACTCCTCACAATGGTTCTGCTAAAGACTAACGCTACTGATGATAGAGTAACTGTTGCATCTGTACGTGCTTTGTAAATTCCCTTATGGATAATGGTATAACAGTCATTGCTTCTAGATTAATATATTTGGCTACTGACATAACGTTTCACTATTAAGACTGACTCCTGGATCAGCCTCTTCAACCAAAGGACTAGCAGCTGCGCAAATCCATAGTCTTCGGAGACTGATGGATGCCTCATACTTACTGTAGCAATGACCCTTGAGATGAGTTGTTTAGCTTGAGACGGATAAAAATTGCTGCTGAAAATGCTCAATTTAAATGTAATTTTTTTGTGCAAAAAAGTGTTAAAAGGTCGCTAAGACGGTTAGCTAATTTTGGGATATATTTACTCTCAAAATGTTGTTAAAATTCGTACACACAACTTGATCAAAACAGTTACAATTGTAAGCAAAACCCTAAGAGGTACAACAAATCCCCTTTTAAACGCAATAAGGATAACCTTTCAATGTATCTGCTCTGAAAGTTGTATGTTTCTTGGATCACTTGAAATGCTGTTCATGCTTAAAGTACCGTCTCAACATAAGTCGTAGCCGTTAAAATCAGAGAAATCTGAAAGGTAGAGCCATTATGAGGGCTTTAGCTCTCAAAAATGTAGAGTTTAACTAGCATTTAATAAATCCCCTCTCCACAGTCTGGTGTTTACGTCTACTGGGTGCCTGCTTACGGGATGTGTTTAATCAGTTTTCAACCTTAGTTTTGTAGTTAACAATTATTCACCGGAGTGGAGGTGAATGTTGGTGGATGTTTGCGGAGCCGCGACACTGAAGTGAATAGTTGTCTTAGTATATTAATATACCAAGCCAGTGGGTAGCAGCACCAAATAGTTCCTTTTTTTCTGAGAAATAAGGAAAAACTTGCGCGTGAGGTGAATAGCAAATACTATTTTTGAGTAGCCAATCAGAGCGCGCGAAAAACACTATTTGCTGGCTTGGTATATACCAGTATCAATTACACAGCAGTGTATCATCTCTATTATTATTTGTTTTTCAGTCCAGTGATCGTGAGCCAGTCTACTCAGACCAGCTGGGATTAGCAATAGAAAAACTAAAAGATGGCTTCACGTTACAGGGACTCTGGGAAGTCGTCCCTGGTCAGTAGTCGCGCGTTATTTATTCAAGAACTCTCCATGATTGAGTTCCTTAGTTTAAGTTAATCAAGTTTATTTTTAAGATATGATGATGACCGGTCATATCTTACTTCATCGAGGGAACATATTTTCAATCAGAAGTTTATTTTCATTTTTCACACTGTTTACAGTTATTTACAAAAGACAAAGAAATAATGAGGTATTACAAGTATTGATAATCAGAAATGGTTATTCCGTTTTCAGAAGGAGCGTTCTTTTTGAAATTGAAACTCAGTGTATTCTGTTGTTGCTAAAGCGGATAGCCAGGATAGTCCCAAAAGAATGCACCGTAAATATGACATTGTAAAAATTGAACAGTGCTAAGAAGTTAGAGTCTAAAAGAACTGGAGAGAGGAGTACTCCAACTAACAAGTAATGGGAGGAGGTGTTGAAATGTTGTGACGTGTAAAATTTTATCCTTGGTTCAATTTTTATTTTCCTTTTTTTTTTGTATATGGTAATGTATGATAACGAGAATAGAACAAAGGAAAATATAAATATTGAACCAAGGATAACATTGAACCATAACATGTACTCTGATAAGGGAATGTATGAGAAAACCGGAAGGATTCTGATAACGTGAAACGTTGCGAGGAACATTTACATTTAAGTTCAAAATATTAAACGTAATCCTACTTCAATCGTTGTGTTTTGTCGTCATTGTGCCTCTAAATGGCGAATATTAGCTATTTCCAGGGTTTTGCGATGCGGTCAACACTTAGTAATAATTAAACAAAATGACTTCGTGGCACGTCCATTGTTCTTGCTAAGACTTCGAGAGCGGTGAAAACATACTTAGATGCCCGCTCCTCCCCTATTCAGTGCCGTACCGCTTTAAAACTCAACGTTTGTGGAACAAATCGAACGAAATTGTTTGAGGTTGCGCAGAGAGTGCGAATTAGTGGTGTAAGTATAGAAAAATACCCTGGGAAATGAGTGTCTCAACACTTTTGTCACTGATTGACGTTTTGGCATCTTATGTTCGTTATCAGAATACACAAGCACGGGAGATTACCTCCCAAACTGTATTTGTTTGTTTTGTTTTGTTTTATACCTTGTTTCGATGTCGGTCATCCGTCACAAAATCAGAAATGTTTTTTTAAAATCTCTGTGGTGTTGTATTGCGCGCGCAGAACTTTGCGCCTCGTTACGTCATTCGTGCGGATCGCAAAAATTACCATGTCCATTGTATGAGTAGCAAGAGAATAACAATGGCATTTATATCCCCTGAGGGCCATCACGTAAAAATCTGTAAATTGATACGGAACAAAAAATAATGGCAAGCGCATTCTTCACTAAAAATCCTAGGCTGTAGAACTTGTACTGAGCCCAGACCACGATTCTAATGATCAAGAAACGGAAATTCTGAAATATTATGGACATGAAAGGAACATAAATCTTAGCCAAGGGAATTGCATCTTTTTTAGGGATATCGGTTTCGCCTAATTCCCACATACCTTCAACCGTAAAAGCAGAATACAAAATCACAAAGGACATCGTACAGAAAGCTTGAATTGCCATCTCGGTGGAACTCCCTTCAGAGATGAATGAACCTAGTCCAGTACATTCATTCGGGGAAAGAATTTCTGCCAAGTTAAATATGTCAACAAAATCAAGCACAATTCGAGTGATGACATCTTTTTCCTCAATCAATAGTTCCATTTGGAATTCTCTGCGCAAAAAAAAAAAAACCAAGAATAACAAAATGATGCTTCCTTGTAGAGAAACGATAATGAAACGGGGGCCAATGAATTCATCTGGAAGACTGTGGTGATAAGCAAGACGAATCAGCATTGTAAAACAGATCATCAAATTAATGACAACAACTACCAAAGCAGCAGACCCATTGAACCGTCTTGGATTCCGCTGTAGGACCAGTGGGTAAACCGCGGATATACATGGCTGTATAGCAATGAAGCTAAGGAACCAGTAATTTCGATTATCCTTCAGATATACGAGAAGCCAGACAAGATAAAAATTATAAGCTATGCATGCCAGGACATATAACAACTTTGAAATACACAGGAGCTTCCTGCGACGACTGCCAAGCTCATAACGACAGTATCGACTTAGTAATTCTGACATAGTCAAATCCCAATTGTCCATGTCTTCAAGACTCTGACGACTGTCTGTGTCATTATCATGACTGCCGCTCTGAAATTCGCTGTTGGAGACTATTAATCCTCCTTCTTCGTCAATGTTTGTTGCCATTCCCGAAGCAGTCTTACTTTGGGTTATGCAGAG
The DNA here is from genome assembly GCA_964017195.1 of Siderastrea radians. Lineage (NCBI taxonomy): Eukaryota > Metazoa > Cnidaria > Anthozoa > Scleractinia > Rhizangiidae > Siderastrea > Siderastrea radians. Next base: position 263,709 of record CAXHKT010000464.1, read on the forward strand.
AAAGCTTGATTAAAAAATAGTCGAGTACTTCCTCGCAGGACGTTGATGAAGTATACCATGTAAGTTCAAGTGAGTTCTGAGAAATCGTTGTGCTTGCATCAAGAGTTGGGCCCCCTTCTCCGCGTCAAAAACAATTAAATTGTCATAGAGTTTCTGATTGTCAAACTTATAATGACAACGTATTTTCTAGACCTATATTATTTGCACTGCTTATTTGACCTCCAAAAATTGTGAAGGGTACAATAAGCAAGTGACTCCAACAACGCCCACTGTGACGTCAGTTGATCTCACCTCTATCGTTAGAGATGCACTTCTGTATACATATACAGAAAAAGGTTGCAAAGGAAACAATGGTTAGATTACACCCCAGTTAACTTAGATCTTAAAGCCCTCTCACCATATAGCATAGATTGCTTTGGGGACCCACAAAACTTTGGACACGTGTCCTGTTTTTGACAAACACCTTTACTAGATTACTAGTCCTATTCTATACTTATTTACTTTAGCAAAACCAACCTCCCCTGTAAGCTACTTTAATTGTGTCGGTAGTTGCATCGTTGCTTACTTTTAAGTTCACAAGGTTGAATTCTAATCCTGTTAACATTTCATTAAGTTTACTTTTTTTGGACACCGGGTTAGACGAAGTTTGATGAACCTTGAATAGGGGGGTTTCAGTTATTGTTATTAATGAACCTGGTACTCCTTGATTGTATGTTTGAGACGAAGGTTTTTTGTTCAAAGTCTGAGAGGTGTTTTAAATTTAAAAGCTTTGTTTCAACTTTGTTGATAAACATTACGTCAGCAGAGTGAACTAAGTGCTATGAAGTGATGAATTACTTACATGCTGCGAAATCCTGTTAGACACCAGCTGTCCCTATTTGCTTCCGGGTTGTCGAACGAACGCTTGGCGAACACCAAAAACATAGTCACACAAAATAGGGAGGGGCTGATTTATGGAGCATTACGTTTTCAGTCTCGTGTATTATTCTCTCAACGGGATTAAACATGTAATAGAGGAAACCTAGAAGTGGGTTACTTTCATTTCATTTTCTGCCCTTTTGAACAATAAAAACATCAAAATTCCAGGGTTTCCTCGTAAGCTTGACCTATTCACTCCGTTCTTTTCCGAGTTGTTTTGCGTCAGCCAGTCTTCTTAATCCCCTACAGTCTCCTTGCTAGAGCAGTTATGAAGTCTCTACTGTTGTCCACTCGTAATTCGTACCCCCTTAATTTGTCTCCGGAGTTTTAACTCAACATTAACAAAGGTGATAATGTCACTTCCATTGCAGATAAGTACCTAACTTTGAAACATCGCAATAGTAACTGCAAAAAAAAAACACACCTCAAAAACGCAAAGGTATGAAAGGTATGTTATTTGCCCTCGATCGATATTTCGGCTTCATTAGCCATACCAAAGGTGAGGCTTGTTGAGCAAAACCTAGTCATTGTGACTACGCAAGCTCAGTCAATATCACCGTACAATCTAACATAACTGAGTTATTCAGATAATAGAGAGTATCGTCAACAGCAGGAGTACTTATCGCGGAACTGGTGGAGGTGGAAGTCCTTCATCATTATGGTGACGTTCTCACAAATACATGGCATGACGATGAAATTGAGTGGCCTCGACTTCCCGAAGAATTTGGCCAGTCTTGACTTCACCTTGTACTGTTAATCGCGGTATGATAATGAACATGACACTCTGGAGCAAGATGTCGTCCAACGTAAAATCTTGACGCGATTGCCGGATCATATTGCTCCATCACAGATAAAGTGGTCTTGTTCAGCACATTTGTGTCATGGTCTTGAGCATGCCCACACGACAAACGGCCCAGTATGTCCAAATCATTTTTTATGACCAAGCCCAAATCACTTCGCGTTTGTACCATAGCCATCAAACAAACTTCAATCCATAGAGCAGCATTTGCTATTCATGCGCCCTTATGTCGTCTATGTCATGGACTTTGAAAGGTCTGCTAACCTTGCCAATTGACTTGAATGTAACTTTTTACTTTCTCAGTGATATGACGGTTGTAATTAGCTGCCGCCGAGCTCCGCCACACTGGGGCGCTTTACATTCGTATAAGCCCCCCCTACCCAACTGAAAATAAAACTGTGTGGAACGGTTCTTTATCGAGGTACGTTTACCTCAAAAAATATCCATGATACCTTTCAATATCCATGAAAGGTAAAAAGATCAAAAGAAGCGCCCACGACAGTTGCCGGTTACAGCGTGTCTAACTGAGCGTTTTGCAAACAAAAAAGAGGGTTAGTTTCTAAAGAAACTGTGGTGCTGCGTCGATGGGGCCGTGAAACAAAGTTTTGGTTTTACTAACTGAGTTGATAAGGTAAATTGGCCACCGTAAAGAGATTGAAAGCTGACGTTTGAAAGTTGACGTTTCGAGCGTTAGCCCTTCGTCAGAGCGAATCTTCGCTCTAAGGGCTCACGCTCGAAACGTCAGCTCTCAATCCCACTGACTTTCAAACGTCAGCTTTCAATCTCTTTACGTCAGTTGATAAATCCAAAATTTTGTGAGCGTTTTGCAGTCCCCTAAGGTAAAATAGCTACTCCTGTAGCACCTGAAGGTTGATTTTGCAAACCGAAATATCGGGCAATTCTCTTTTTACATCATACATACATTTTTACTTTACATATCCAAATTAATATTTTCCGTTTTCGTCTTCTGCGTCTTTCTTTAACTGCCGTAAGGATCAGTCTTGCCGTAAATTTTTTTTACTGAGGGGTAAAAGCTGATCATACTCCTGCGCAGGCGAAAACAGGTCCTCTACTGGTCTGCCTTTTTTTAAGAAGCTCATGTTCTAAATTGTATTTCCTCATTTTTTTAGGCAACATGTTCTTTTGTAACTGCTTTGCAACAAGTCAGTGAAGCAACTAAAAAGACTATGTAGCTTATTTGCTTTATTTTACCATCTACAGCCTACAGCTAAAGTGCTCAAAAATTGACGTACAGTGCGGCTTATAAACTGTGGATGCTGCAGCTAAGGTGCAAGTAAGAAGTTGTTTCGTGGCTACTGGATGCCCTGTAAGTGCTCTGCAGTTTCTTACACCTACAACATCTTGTATTCTATTGGCTTCAAACAACAATTCAGAGGGTTTTCATAGCTGCACAGTAACACTACACAGGAAAAACCAAGTTCAGATGAGATGCCGGGAAATAGTTTTCTTATTTCTTCCTGTCAAAGTTGTAAATTAGTTTTAAAATCCCAACAATTGCTAGCTAAGTTTAAACGTAACTACGCAAATTATATATGTGATACTGGCAGTTCCAGTACAATGTACCCTCCTACAATAAAATAATGGCATTTAATTAAGCTACACAGTTAAACTATGTTATGATTACTTTATCAAATTGTTCATACATTCAGTATTAATTACACAATAAATAATCTTACATATCATCTCTATGGCAATAATAACAGATCAAAAGTATATTGACTACCAAAACTTATTTTGCCAACGTGTAGCACATCTTATGGAAGCATTACAATGAAAATATAGCAGTCCATCCATCCATCCAGTCCATCCAAGACTCGTAGTTTAATATTATGTATCCCATGCTTGCTTTTGTCAGGTTTAAATCAATTTACAGTTAAATTCATGAAAACATTCAGGTCAAACACAAATGGATACATTTGGCCCCCCCTCCAGTACCTTGAAACTTTGGTCAAAATGGGTACATCTGCAGACAGAGTTTTCCACTTCTTTTGCTGACCTTAACAAAGAGGAGAAAAACTTGGATGTTACCCTGTCAAAGCCCGAAGTTATTATGAGCCAAGAGTAACATGACAGCTTTTGACAGACCAGCTGTGCCACTAAAGAATAACCGAACGACCTGCATTCAGATTAATCCAGGGCAGCTGTCATTCACACTTAAAGCGCCAACAGTGATCAGCATCAAATTTCTCCTCATCATATCAATGCATTATAATACACATAAGTCATGTGAACTAAGGAATTAATCACTGAAGATGAATTGCCTTGATGTTTAAACAAGTTCTCCGAACTAGTACTCAACAAAATACATGGAGGCCAGTAAGGAGAATTTGTATACATTATGATGCTGGGGCTTATAAAAAGGTTGACTATTTGATCACAAGTGATACAACGGTTTGAAACACTGTTCTAAAAGCTCTACAACTGCCTAGAAGAGCATGCAAAGAAACTAGAAAACTGCTGCTAGGTTATAGTATTTTTGGTTTGATTTTTTTCCTTTGTGCCATTTATACTCTGCCAGTCTACCACTGTAGTGTAACATAAACAGGACAAGAACAGCCTTCTGATCTACTTATAAATAATGTTGAACTTGGCATGAGAACAAAAAAGCACAACAAACTGAAAAGAAGGAAAAAATTAACCAAACATTTTACTGATGAAAGGCAAATCAAAATAGCCCAAGAAAACAGATGACTTTTTTATGCTCAGCATTACCAGTGCTACTGTGAGTGGTGGCAAGCACAAAGTCATCTGCTCTTTCAGGCTAAACATGTCACAGACTCTACAAAATAAACATTTGGGCTCACTGAATACTAAATCAGAAACTGACACAAATATTCCAATCCTCCACCACTAACTTCTAGTTACTGCTTGACATGAGTCATGGCCAAACATTCACCCAACGTCCAGCAACAAAAAGCTAAAAAATGTTGAGTTCAGAGGGATAACGTGATGGTTACTCTGAGAATAACTTGCTTCAAATTGCCTCGACTTGTCAGGGGCACACAGTGAGAAAATTTTAGCTAAATACTTGAAATAATCATTTTCTGCTTTCATAGATTGTTTTCGATCTTTCAAAAAGCATATTTGTGTAAGCTAATACAGCAGAGTGATCTGTTTGGATGTTTTAACTGAAAATCAAGGCCACAGAAAATTTTAGGAAACTGAATCCTATCCGCCCAATTTCCGAGTTGCTAATGATTCTCCGAAAACGCTAGCTGACCTTATTTGCACTCTAAATGACATACTTGTCCCTCCGAAAACAATAGGAACTAATAAGTCCTCTTGTTACAAAAGTCCAACGTGATGTTTCCCCGAAGAAATCTCTAGTGTTCACTGCAATTCAATCCAAAAATCTCTGGCAATTTTCAGTCTTTCAAACAGATATTTCCTGAAACGAACCGTTGGGTGCCCCTGACAAATCAGTTCTTCATCAACAGTCAATGATCAACTTCCGGCATTCTTGTTTTCGGCTGTTACCTTTTTATCGTTTATTATCTTTTTCAAGACAGTTACCTGGAGTAACATGATAATCACTATATCTTGCAGAGAATATATAATGGTAATGTACCAGTGAGATGCCATAATAATTTTATATTAGCCATTGTTTGTTATCTGTACCTTTTCTCATTAACAAAAAACAACAGCACTTAAATAACAAGCAATACAATTTGTTAACTGCACTGGTTTAAATCTAGTATCCTTCAAAGGACATTGCCTAATCCCAAGGATTCTAAAGAGACATGCTCAGTACATATTAAGGGGTGGAAAATGTAAGCAAAGAATGACTATTACAATCTTAAATTTTAAGATTGTAATGCTTGTAATATTAGAGCTTATCATAATATAACTCTATAAACACCTTCAATTAGTGCTACACTGTAACTTATTTCCTGGGGATAAAACCCAGCTTCATTTAGAGACCATAATCAGCATAATCAGCTTCTCTAAGTCTTTTGTTTTGATAAGCTTTTGCTGCTCCTGTTTACATGATCCTGCCAGCTACAGTATTTCTCTTTGTCCATGCATTTTGAAATTAGTACTTGTTGAGTCCAAACAACCTCACTTTGTACATCTGTGGAAACTTGGGAACCAGAGAGAGGCCAAGTAGTGATAATGAGTTAAAAACAAAATGAATTCCATCATACTTCGTGTAGAAACTTGTCAACATAAATCTGAAATATAAACAGAAAAAATACTGAATCTTTTAACTGTCTTTAATATTACATTTTAATTTCCAGTAAATTCCCAAAATGCAGAAAAAACTTAATTTTTTATGTAAACTGACACAAAATAATTCTTTAAAATGTTGATAGATCTCAATTTCTATGAAATTGTGCCACAAGAAAAGCTCTACAGATGGGGGTCTACTTAGTATGTCTGAAAACTGGGGCATTTCTGAATGTTTTTATTTTGATACTTTAAGTCAGTTTTCATCAAAGCCATGACTTTCTTCCCAAAATTTGATAGTGATTATCAACTGCACTCATCATGACCTTTCAAATTCAGGAATGTCAACTTTTTACTTACAAGTTTGGGAAAAAAGGTAACATAAGAAACTATGTTACCCAAACTGTTACGTGTTTACCCTCTTTAAATAAAGTTGATTATTATTATTATTATTATTATTATTATTATTATTATTATTATTATAGGAAAGAAAAGTTACACTGGTCAGTAACAGACTCACAGGAAGATTGGCACAAGAGTGAAGAACTTTCTTGTTTCTGTGAATTGCTCGCCATTGTTAAGCTGCTCCCAGTGTGTGAGTCTGCGTGCTTTGCCCTGATCAGCTGTTTGAAATGGTGTTCCTTTTAGGTAATGCAGAAATATAAACATGCTCTGCAACAAAGGAAAAATGTATCGTCACACAAATTATGACAAAACAGTGGAGGAATGTCATTACTGTCTGACCACTGGCTATTGTGGCCAGCAACTGCAGTGAAAATGACTGTCAATCGAAAATGACTTAAGCCCTGACTTAGTCTTCAAACATTTCTGTCGAACTTGTTAACCACTTGATGTATGGCAATGGCACACTGCTAAAAGAACACACTGCTAAAAGCCATTCAACATTTTGCAAACAATCACCATCACTCGTCACTTCTGTTGGTGCCCAAAGTTGCATTATGCTGTAGCTTACCAACAATCAACCTACAATGTTTATCCAGCAGCACCCGGCCTCAGGTGCTTGGTCCAATCAAAATTAATAATACCATCAATTCCTTTATCCCACCCAAATGTAAAACTGTTACTTTTCAGCACTCTTTTTTCTTTACAACATCTCAAAAATGGAACATTCTACCAGAACAAATGCGATCCAAGTCACTCCATCTGTCCTTGTTTATAAAACACTTACTCGAATACTACCATAATGCACTATTTCTCACTTATAACCAGGATGATCCGCATTCATGGAAGTCCATATGCCTAAAATACAACGCCCTCTGAGTCCTGACCAACACCCAATCTTGTTTTTAGTTTGCTTGGTTTTTATTATTGATCTATGTCACACAAAGGTCCACTGAAATATTGCCTACCACTGTAGTGGGCGCCCTGCCTTTTGCTTTTGTATTTTCTGTATTTGTAGTGTTATTTAATAATTTGGCGAAGCTTAATAAAATAAAACAAAATAAAATAATATAATGCTGCTGAATCAGCAAATGTTGGCCAAAAAATATGGAATGTTTAGTAGTGCCTTAAAGATTTAACAGCTGCTTGTGAGATACCACTTGGTTTTGTGCAGCCAATTGCCTCAAAAGTGCAATAACAAACAATGAAACTTCTTCCAACTACCATGGCTGAATCTACACAACGGTGGTCCACTGTGTGAATGTCTGACTGTTCAGTACTCCACCACAAACCTGACTCGTGTGTTTGACTGAATCTGTTTCAGTGAACATTTGATGCATAATTCTTCTTAATAACCATTTGTTTCAAATGCAAAAAAGTATCAGAAACCAGAGACTTCAACAGAACTTGAACAACTCCAACTTACAACAAGTCGTGTGCATGATGGATGTGGATCTATGAAGCCACTAGCAATGCATGAATAGCAAGGGTTTTTTTTAAACAACAATTACCACACTAATATGTTAATTGTTAATGATGTTCCTTTTGATGCATGTAGATATGTAGATAAATATTCGAACAACATATTTCCATTAATAATATTGCAAGTTATTTACCCTGGAAATTATACTTAAGGAAGCAAAAATCTCTTGGAAAGGAATGGATTTTAATAACCAAGACTGCCGCATTACCAAGACTTCCTCAACAAACATTCAAACGCAAAATAAGCTTAATAAAAAATTAAAATTTCCACCAAAAGGCAATTCATATGAAAATCAGTTTCAATCACGTATCCAGACGGAATCGTATGTTTGGTTTACGGCTACCATCAGTAAACTTACAACATTTAACATATCTACTGACCAAGCTAAGAAGATTTCATGTATTTTTCTCATAGATCATAGAGAATCAAAGGGGATCTCGACAAGGGATTTGGATTAACGGGAATTAGCTTTGCTTGCAAAAATAGTAACACATCATTGTTACAAACGCTAAACCATTCTTTTTTTTCCGATCAAGAAACGCATCATAAATTTCAAAAATAAGGAATTTCTGAAAATCAACAATAGCGTTAACACACGAAATGTGCCAACTTACCACATTATGGAAGGTATTTGTGAGGGTCCATGCTGTAGGGGTATCGAAAAAAGGCACGCTCAAAATAACTAAATGGCCTATGGCGATGAGCAACACATATGTAAACCAAGTTCCCTTGCTTTCAAGCCAGGACTCGTTCGGATTATCAATGCTGAGCCCTCTCTCAGCTTTCATCTTCGCCGTACAATCTCCCAGCACCTCAAAGTTGATTTTCCAATTTTGCCAGTTTCTCTTACGCAGGACCTTACGCAGTGCAGTAAAAAGTAAATTATGACGCTTGATTACGCATGTAATGTACGTAAAGCCGCTGATTACCGGTCTCATTTCATTCTTCATTTACGAGAGAATGAAAATTCCCAGGGAACTTCGATGAAATTTGCATAGAAGTCTTCGTGGAAATTTATGCGTTTGTGGAATTTGCTGTGTAAATTTTACCTGAAGCCAGCGTTTGAGATCGCATTCAGGTGTTGCTTTGATCCATTTTGCTTCAGTACAAGCCAAAATACAAGATGGCTGCAAGAGCAAAGACGAAGAAGACTACCAAAAAGCGAGCTCACCGAGCCACTTCGAATGTTTTTGCCATGTTTGACCAGAACCAAATTCAAGAATTTAAAGAAGCCTTCAACATGATTGACCAGAACCACGATGGTTTCATTGATAAAGAAGACTTGCATGACATGCTGGCTTCACTAGGAAAGGATCCAAAGGATGACTATTTGGAAGAGATGATGAAGATGTCGCCCGGACCGATCAACTTTACAATGTTTCTAACATTGTTCGGCGAGAAATTGAACGGGACAGACCCTGAAGATGTGATTGTTAACGCGTTTGCTTGTTTTGACGAAGACGGAAACGGTAAAATACACGAAGATCTACTAAAGGAGGCTCTAACTACGATGGGAGACAGGTTCACTGAGGATCAAGTTGATGATATTCTGCGTGACGCACCGATCGACAAAGATGGCAACTTAGATTTTGTCGGTTTTTCTCACATTATGAAACACGGAAAGAAAGACGAAAATGATTAACACTACAGTCATTACAGAGACCTGTTCTAGTCCGAGGAAGCTTACAGGGTCTTTTTACTGTCAATATGTGATTTTTAATGAGTGTAACTGATGTTTTTGTTATTGCAAACGAAACCACCCCATATCCATTTTCACTGTCACTCCACCTTTTAACATTTTTTGAGCGCCTTAATTTTATGTTTCTACTGCGCCTTTTAATAACGTGGTGGATCTATAAACGTGGGTTTAAAGGGATCTCAGTTTGTGCTTCATAGTCAAAGGAACTTAGCCAAAGAGAATTAAAAAATACTTGCAGTGGTGTTTAAGGCGCTGTTACACAACATTATTTTTTCCTGCAACTTGCAACGCAATGATGACGAGAGCATGGTGAGACAAGTTGCAGAAGACATGTTACACACTGCTGAATGGATCTCACAACATTGCAAAAAATTAAAGATTAATGGACTTTTTCCGCATCATGCTAAGCAATTTTTCATTGTGAGACAGGTTGTCAAGAGAGTGCGCAATTTCATCTGCAACTTGTCTTGCAATGGCTTGCATTGCAAGTTGCTGAAAAAAATTGTCTTGTGTAGCAGCGTTGCTTAGAAATTTTAAACTTGTTGGAAGATGTTTTGTTCTATCTGATGTTAAGATTCAAGGATTTCTTCCCTGCATTAGTTACCTTGCCAATGATACAGGTAGAAGTCCAAAATACCTTTACCTTAGAATGAAGTTTCTTGTTAAAACACCACTTGATTGGAAAAGAGCAGTGTGGGTTTTACTCAAATATGGCAAATATGCCAACAAAATGGATATTTGCCCATCCAGTTCTTCCACTTGGCTATACAAGGTGTTCAATGTGTACAAGATTCACCAGTTATCAAAAGGTGCAGTAAGACAAGTGAAATGATATGACAGAAAAAGTATATGTAGAGGATATCACACGGCGGCGCAAAGATATGAATTTTATTTTCAAGTGGTAAAAATATTTTACAAACGAGCGCAGCAAGTGAGTAAAATATTGTTTTTTTACCACAAGAAAATAAAATTCATATCTTCAAGCCGCTGTGTAATTTTCTTTTTATAAAATAGGCATGAGTATTTTCGCACAAACAACAGTTTCAAAGCGGGAAATGAGGTCATCGATACCCTCACTAGTGAGGATATGGAAAATACGCCACTCGAGTCCCGGATGTAGTTTCGTGTGAACTTTATGAGTGGTCTATTTTCCACTAAAACATGCTGGTCTATATAATAAAATGTAATATCAGTCAGCACAGTGGGACCCAATATTTAATGAAGTGCAAGAGCCTGGGAAAATGAGGATATAATGAATCTGTGGAAAATTGGCCAAATCTGTTATATCAAGGTTGTTTAAAATAGTATTCAATTTAATTGTGCAGTGTATCTGGGTTTAAATGATCAAATAACATTCGTAGTTTTTGTCTGCATGTGCATACAACTGCATGGCTAAATTTTGTATTGGTAGTAGGGTACTAATACTTATACCTTTGAACACAAGAAGCCATCGAAAGTGAAAGTACACAATGAGATGTTCACAGAAATGTACAGTATTTTGCAATCCAGTACAACAGGGTTAAAGAATTTCCACCTCTGTTTATCGGTTTTGCCTTCAGTTTCAGTCGTATGATCACATTAATTTTGTTCATTATATCAGGGTAGATGTTTTAGTTTCTGTTTGTTATAGTGGGGATTTTGTTCAACTTGGGTTTGTTATATTGGGGTTCTGCTCCATACATTTTACAGTAGCTTTAGCTGGAATAAAGGATATCTTCGTTATACTGAGGACTTCGTTAAATCGGGGTTTCACTGTAATATGGCAATTCTGGATTTCGTCACCCTGATTACAGCAAGAGTTTTTCTCTTTCTGACGATTTCTTCTCAATTCCAAATAGGTCTTTGAAGTGGAGTTGTAATGTTGACCCAGTAGAGATACTGTTTAAAAGGCGGTGGGGATTTTGTTATTTGACTTTTTGAGTCTAAAATTTGGCAATGTTAGCACTTTTGGGCATAAGATTTTGCTGATATTTTTTTTTTTGTTGGGTCGGGTGTTGTAGCTAGATTCGGACAGGTATTTGTCGGAGCTTGAAGGTAAAGAAGAAAGCATCATCTTTTTTCTATGTAGTAAATAATCTTTCTTTTTTTTTGCATTATTTACCACCATATGTCTACAGTACATTTAGGGAACTATTTCTTTGGGGATTTATTTATATAGAAGGATTAGTTGACGTTAGTACAGGGCTGTCACTAGTGGTGGCAGAAGTGGGGAATAGTAGCCACAGCGTAATACTGCAATAAACCGGGAAAACCCTACCCTCTGGCCCTTTGACAGCCCTGTAGTAAAAAGTGTTTTTGAGCCCTGTGATTGGCTGCACAGATTTGGAATAGCACATGCTTCATGCTTCTTCATGCTAGTTTTTGTCTATATATCAGAAAACAAATTGATTTTTGAGAATTGGCTTTTCATTTGTCTCCTGTATTATAAAATAGTTATTCACCTTGGTACTGCTGAACAGTGGCAAATTTTTATCTTACTGCTTGGTGGCTCATCCACTTCTTACTCACATTATTTTAATTAACAAGAGTTACTTTCACAAAAATACTAACACTTAGATACATGATTTCCAAATGACAAATTGTAATAATATTAATTTTTGATTGAGCCCTTCAATTCAGTTATCTTAAGACAACAAATGAATACTTGACAAAATTTTTCAAAAATCACAACTTTCAATAAACAGCACTTCCAGATTTTGAGATCATGTGATGTTAAAGTTTGTTGACAGAATTTTAAGAACTATTAAAAATCTGAGTCCAGCTAAAACTGAGTCTGAATCCAAGTTTACATCAGATGGGCAGACACCTGACACCCCCTGTGGGGAAGTAACAGTCACTTCACACTCAAGCGGGCTCTCACTTCAGTTGAGGCAACATGTTTCTGGTGCAGCATGTTTCTTGGCAAAAATGATGCCTCTGGGTTTTGCCAAACCCTTGACCATGGGTGGTTTTTCTTTCCAATGTCAAGTGGAAAGAACGTGCAAGCGTGAGAAACGAAATGCCTGCCACATGGCATTAGCGGCTCATCATGTTTCCACACGACAAGTGATTTTTCCACTCACTCATATGTTCTTTTTGCACCCCTGCAGGAACAAACATGTTTCTAGGGTCTTAGTAATTTTCCACAGAGATAAAAACCTAAGTTTACTAGGAAATTGAAAATTGAACATTAGTAGCTATAGTACGTGAACATAAGGTATAAGGTAAGGTATAACTTTATTTACACACGATAACATTGAGGAGCAACAAATGCTCGGTACAAAATTGTACGTGTATTTAATAAATATAATACATATGTACCCACCCCCATCAAATAAATAACCCCTACCTAAATATATCTCCGGTGTCTAAATAGTAACAATAATAAATAATACACGTTAAAATAATAAACATAATAAGCATTAATAATGAACATTAATAAACATTAAAGTGTAACGTACGTCTCTGGAACTTGATCATGACCTCTCCCTTGGGAGAAGGAAAACGCAACTTCCGTTTTTGCCATAGTTTCGGAAATGACGTCATGGTATTAAGTTTTGGGAGGCCTGGACTCCATATCCGGGAAAGCGAAAACAATACAAGGGTCGTGTTTCACTCACAACTTAGGGAGGTGCTGTATACAAATTTTTACACGATTTTATCGATAAGCTTCCTCTGGGATCGCATTTGTTTGTTTCTGTTGCGGAGATTGTGATTCTAGGACCCAGAGAACAAGATGGCATCCAGGAAAACGAAAAAGACGACCAAAAAGCGGGCCCATCGTGCCACCTCGAACGTTTTTGCCATGTTCGATCAAAACCAAATTCAAGAATTCAAGGAGGCCTTCAACATGATAGATCAAAACAGTGATGGTTTCATCGATAAAGAAGATTTGCATGACATGCTGGCTTCCCTCGGCAAAGATCCTACGGATGACTACTTGGAGGAAATGGTAAAAATGTCGCCTGGACCGATCAACTTTACAATGTTTCTAACATTGTTCGGCGAGAAATTGAACGGGACAGACCCTGAAGATGTGATTGTTAACGCGTTTGCTTGTTTCGACGAAGACGGGAACGGTAAAATACCCGAAGAATTACTAAAGGAGGCTCTAACTACGATGGGAGACAGGTTCACTGAGGATCAGGTTGATGATGTTCTGCGTGACGCACCGATCGACAAAGAGGGCAACTTAGATTATGGCGGATTTACTCACATTTTGAAGCACGGAAAAAAAGACGAAAACGATTGACGCTCGCAATAAAACTGTTTCTGTAAAAACCTGTTTTTGTATAGCGTAGTTTAAAAGGTCTGCTTTGTTTTCTAAGTGCGTTATTGCAGTTATATTTTGAGGTATAATTACGCAAATGTGAAATTAACAAAGTTCTCCATTTATGGCGCTGTGTCGGGTTTGGAATGTCTGGAATGAGAATTATGACGTAGCGAAGTGACTGACTCGTAGATTTTTCAGTGAAACATGCAAAAATGTATACAGTAATTGGATTGCTACTCCACTGTCAGATAATCAGTTCTGAACCACAATAATTCTGTACTTGAACTGCTTTGTACATGTTTACATTCTCCTGCTTGATATGGTAAAATTGTAAATGCCACAAGGATGAGCTTTTATAATAAAACAGGAACAGGAATTTTTATAGGTTGTAACTGCCTTCACTTTTCTCATAAGAGTCTTTTTTATTGTTTCATCAAAAAGTAATGATAATAGTTCTTTCCCACATAGTGTTACCGGGTGGTCTGAAGACCTCATACAGTGCTAAATGCAACTTCTAGACTAAGCATTCCATCCTAATCAGGAAAAGTCAATCAAAAAGAACATGCAAACTTTTTGTGAAAGTCAAAGTCAGCTGCTTCACATGCACATCCTGTTTCCATGTGGCAGCCAACTGCTGACTCCATCTACACGCTCTCGCTTGATTGTCCCTGAGCAAATGGAGGGACTGCTCAAAGCGTATGCAGCAGGCACTACACGAATGCAGAATGGATTTATTCCTGATTCTACTGCATGATTATACTTCAGAATTGTAATGTTGAGTTCAGTGTTGGATGCAGCAATTGAAGGGGTGGGCACAATGCAATCACCGCAATTTAGAAATGGCATGCAATTTTGCACACCTTTGTTGCACAATGTTACACTATCTCCTGCCATCTCCAGCAGAAAAGGAGAATTGGTCTATTCAGCAAATATTAGCTTCCCCAAATGGGAACTGAGACCTGACTTGTTTTGTAAGTGACAAAGAGATCTTGTTGGGTTTCAAAATATTTTTTCAGGGAGAGGCAGTTTTAAAGACCTGTGTGTCAAAACTTGGCTAGACTACAAGCAGTCCACTCTCAGGGATAGTCGATAGTCGAGGGAAACACAAGCAAGCGCAAAAATTGCCTGGCACTTTGAAATGTGATGCACATGTCAAGCTGCTACATTCTTGGACAAAACTATGAGACAGATGCAATTAACAATTAGCGTGCAAATTTCTCAATTTCCCTGTATGGAATCACTGACAAGATCGCAGAAATGCTTTCCCTTCCCCCTCCCCCAACTCAATGTTGTTTGGAAGGACTGATGATTCATCAGGGGTGGGGGGGGGGGGCTGGTGGCAAAGCAACATTGATAAGGGGGAGATGGGGAAAAATTTGTTGAGGTAAGTGGTTTTCACAGTCAAAGTTCTCATTCATTCCGAAGTGTCTCAACAGTTTTGTCCCAGATTGTAGTTTCATGTTTCAATGCCACAAGGGATTTTTGCACTTGCTCACTTGTTTCTCTTGACTATCCCTGAGTGGAAAGTGAGACTGCTTGTAGTCTAACACTGTGCAAAACCCTTGGCTTTATGCTTTAGGTTCCCCCATCTCCCACCCTTATTTTGCTGATTATTCTGGGATCGCTTCTCAGGGCTAGAAAAGGAAATAGACGGTAGAGACTGGTAGTGTCCGTTTTGTTTTGTCTTGTATTATTGTGTTTTTTTTCGTCTCCCTGTCACCCCTCCCGTTGAATTTATTCCTTCATTCGACCCCAGATCCCAGGAAGCCACTCTGTTTCGTTTTCGGTTTCAACGCAATCGGATGTCGGGAATAAATTTTGCTGCGATGCTTTGTGTTTGAAAATACGAGCTGTAAAGCGCTTTAAAAGAAAAAATTCGAGGATCTTTCGTCATGTCGGGATTTTTCAACCGCCATAGCAAAGCAATTTGGCTTACTGCCGCCGCAACCTCAGGAATATATTTGTTTTATCGATACTACCTTTACAAGAAAAGACAAATCAGAGAGGAAGCCCTGGCAGGATTAGAGTTCAGGAGAAGAAGGGTTGAAAAACTAGTGGAATTACGGGACAAACTGGTACGTTGAACAAGAACGATTGATCGTCTGTCGTTCTGTTGACAGGTTTTCAAAGGAACGATAATTGATTTCACTCAGTAACTAGGTGTAAACATCCAAACGTGTAGCTGAGTGTTATCCCAAAAACTCCCAAAATGTTCTCCCTAGTTTATATTTGCAGGTATAAGCTTAGATTTAACGTTTTGTGAAACGTGACTGGACTTTACAGTATTACCTGTCATTGTCCTATTTGAACCTTACAATATTGGTGTTCTTTTGGACCTTTTTTCAACCCTCTGTTTGTTTATTATGGGAATAAGCAGGACGTAACAAATCGATAATTCCGATACTCGATAAGAATCGATATTAATCGATAAAATCAATAGTAATTAATCGAGTAATATCGGAAATCGATCGCAATCGATCGTCAATATTTTTTGATTATCGATTTTCATCGATTTCAATCGAAAATGATCGATTTTAATCGAAAACTATCGATTCAAATCAAAAGCTATTGAAAAACTAAAAAGACAGTTTCCCCATGCACATGGAAGCTCAAGAAAGAACTATTTAAATGACCCTTTTCTCAGCTTTAAAGGTAAGTTTCGAGGTTGCTTGAGCTGCTTGAGCTATAGTGTTTCATTTCTTTTAATCGATTTCAATCAATTGGGTCGGGATTTTGTGATTATCGATTTCGATCCATTAAATTAACTAATCAATCGACAAGTATCGATCACTTTCGAGTAGTATCGATTAATTGATTAGCTTTCTGATGATCGATTTCGATCGATTTGTTACGTCCTGGAATAAGACAGTTCAGTATGTACCAAACCAGTCGATAGTGTTTTTCCCACACTCTGATTGGCTACTCGATCTCGGGATAGTGTGTGCTATTCCCATCCCAGCATTGTTCTGGATTTTGTGTGTGAATTTTCCCTCATAAAGTTTTCTCCTGAAGAAAGAAAGGAACTATTTGGTGCTGGGTACCCACTGGCTACTTTATACTAAAACAATAAATATTTATTCACCTCAGTGTCAGTGAAGAGTGGTAGATATTTACGCGTCCACTTCGGTGAATAATTGTCAAGTAAATTGTATTTTGTTAACTCAGTATTGTTACTTTGATCAACAGGAACAACTACTTGGCTCGTTAGATAACTTTGAACCTGAAGTTCCTGATACAGAAGATGATGAGGTAAGGCCAAGTCGCACCCCTTCCAGGGTGGGGGGAATACCCTCTTATACATGCTACTTAGGTCTCAGGTAGCCAAAGCTTTAGTTATAACTGAAAATCAATGAAATTGTGTGAAATTAACCTGTTTCTTTGTTTGTTATATCTCACTTGCTATTTGGAGCAAAGGTTGCTCTCTTACTCTACTGAGTCTGGGGGGTGCAAATGGTAAGCAAGAGCAAATAGCCACACTCCATGCATTTATGAAATGTCGCACTCCACAGTAGATTTTGTCATATCCAAGTTATTGTGCAAATTGTCCAATGAGAAGAGTCAGAAGAGAACAGCGGGATGAGATTAGCATATTTGTGTACAGAGGTCGGCAGATGGACACCAGCATTTAAATTTGATTTCATGTGCAAGAAGCCCAAAATATTGCCGTTTTGTAGCGAGAAATGTTGGAAAAGATGGCATTTTTCCAGAGTATAGTTGTTTGTTCACTATGGATTCATTCTGGTTTGACGAAATTGTGAATGAAAATGGTGCATTTCAAGAAAAATAACTCATTTGGTGAACAAAGGTATGCTTTTGTGCGGGTGAACTGACAGATTTGTATACAACTTTGCATATTATAATACTCGTTGGGAGGATAAATCAGAAAGATGCTTATTCTTGCTTGGAGAGTGAATCTTTGCCCCAGATAGCAAGTAAATGAGATGTATTAAACAAAGAAACACTGTTAATTTTCACACAATTGCATTGATTTTCAGTCACAACTTATGCTTTGGCTACCTGTATGTCTATAGGTATGTGCCATTGCAAAGGATGTGCATACGGTTTTCCAGTAGACAAGTCTGGGACAGGATGTAGAAATCAGAAAACTACATTTGAGATAGCAAGAGTGGTGTGCAGTTTTGTATAATTTCTTTGAGAAAACTGAAGTGAACTATGTTGTGAATTAGGGACCTCTTGGTGTTTGCACAGATTTTCCTGGAAGTTTCTATGTACAAAATTGGCCAAAATGGATACCCAAATTGAGGACTGAGAACCTCAAAAACCATACAGTGTCCTGTGGCACATACCTATATAGCTTACATATGGGAGTAATCCCCCCCCCCCCCACCTCTTGGGATAACAGGCACACAATTGGTTTCGGTTTTAGCCCTGATTGGTTGAAGAAGTGACACAAGATTTTTAAGCAAATCACAGTTTGGAGTAAAGCAAATGATTGACTGACACTTGATTGAACTCTGCTCCACAGAAAACAAAAAAGGTATATTAATTTATAGATTCAGAGCCTTCTGAAGACTTTTTTTTTTCATTTTGCAGTGTATTGTGTGCAACAGTGCCAAGGCTATCATTCAGACATTCCCCTGCAAACACAGAGTTCTGTGTCGACGTTGCTTTGTTAAGACACTACAGGTGGCAGTAAATGACCTGAACCTCCCCTTGAAATGTGTTGTTTGTCGCACAAGAATTCAAACACTGGACAGAGAACGCCATGAAGGACAACACTTTACAGAGCAGTCGGCAGTCTGAGGAATGTCGTGTTTTGGACTAATTATCTTTGTAGAGCTCATTTGTAATGCAAGTAGGCCTTTTATGTGCTAAATGGCATGAAGTAAGGTTTCATGTAACATAACAACTGAATTTTTGTAATAAATGGAAGTAGAAAAATGTTGGAAAAGTGAAGAGAATGCCATTTGAAGGGCCAAGAGTGTAACCCTCTTATATATGTCACTTCTTAGGCCCTATATTGTTTGCTCCAAACTGCCTAAGTTTTGCACGGGACCTTCATTTCAGTAAGAAAAAAAACATAACCCAAAAAATGTTCTTTTCTTTGCACTAAGAAGCGTGATCAGCAAGGGATCAGCAGGGGGCCGCATGTGTGTCACGTGTTGCAATTCTTCTGTGTGCGAAGAAAGCACAAATGAGAGAAAAAAACTTTCAGCAATGTTCTTTAATGAACTGAAAATCCCATGCAAAATTCAGGCACAGACAATTTCTATTTTGGAGAAAAAAGAAAATAAAATAGCCCAAAATTCACATAAGACAGGTATGTTCCCAGCTCTTCCCTTGATGTTTTGTTTCAGACAAATTTCTAAAGATACTGTTGTGTCTGGAACAGCCTGGGCTCACTTAAAGGCCACCTAAACCCAGCCAAGCTTAAAATATGTGGACAGCAAACACAATTAAAGAGACATTACTTGAAGCAGAATCTAAAATTTAATGGCAGTTAGTTCAGGGGTTTCATGATGGCTTTATTAAGCAGGAGGAAAAATGATTCAGTTCACACATGGGCAATTTTTTGACATCTTTTTCACAAAAGGAAAAGTTTGGTTGAGATGGCCACAGCAAAATCATGTTCACAGGTGGTAAATGTGCCTGGTGTCCAGTCCTTAATAAAACGTTTGGTTAGTTAGATAGCTACAATACCCAAACCTGCAATAAAATTCATTTTTTGGAAAATATGCCATTTTGTGATTCAGTGGTTAGACCCAAAAGTATGCGGCATGCAGCTGAAATGCAGAACAGAAACAGATAAATAAATGGACTTGCATGGCCAATGGAAGTCTTTGTAGTGTTGAAATGCTTTTGAAAGCAGAAAAATTGCCGCAGTTAGGTTCCCTGCAAGCAGAGGTTTCTTTGTTGCCTATGTTCTGGTGGGCGAATAACTAACCTCTGCACAGTCCAAAACAGTCTGATTTCCTGCGAAGCATGGGCACCATTCGTCACGCATAGTTATCATCACTTCCCTTTCTTGCACATTTTGCATGCGGGATCATACGTCAGCTTAATTAAAACTTGCGAACTCTACAAAAATATCACTTGCACCCCGTTTATTTAAACTCACGGTAAATCGTAAAGTAAATCTTGAACAATATTGCTGCCTTGTCTTTCTGCTGATTTCTGAGCTAGGAGGAGTGACCAAAAAATTGTAAAAAAAAAACTGTCACGTACAACAAGTTTGCAGGTGTATCAGCGTGCACACTTTTTGACACCACTTAATGTTGTGGCATGTGTCAGCTTCAAACCGGTTGAGCAGTATTTTTGATTTTAAATTTCATCCAAAATCCTACATGGCAGCAGATCAAAGAATTGGAAGGTTTTGTGCAGAAGTTAGTTATGTGCCTGACAGAACATAGGGCGACCAAGAAACCTCTGCTTTCAGGGTATCAGATGCACTAGAAGCTCCAAAAAATGTGCAAGCAAACTGTCTGGGAACTATTCCCCATAAATCCTTAACAAATTTCCTTTGAGAACAGGCAATTTTTACATTTGATAAGTTTTTCTTGACAAACGAAAACTGGAATGTTGTCATGAAAACTGGACAAATTTTAACTACACAAGCAAAAAAAATTTGCTCATAATTGTTCGACCTAGTTTTCAACTTTGCTTCTCTTGTAAGTAAAGAGTCAAGACTCTTCAGACTTCTGTGTCTCTTGTGGGGATAATTTAGATTTACACTCTGTGAAGTTCTTAGATTTTCTGTGAGTGCCCTTGTTTCCTTGGGTTAAAGTCCTTTGTGATCCCCCCTGTTTGTTATTCAATGCCACTCTCTTTGATTGTCCCTTGTCATTCCCACAAGTGTTGTCCTGAGGGAGACCCTCATCTGTGTCCATCGTTGAATGGCTTTCACTGTGGCCATGGGAAACCTCATGAAGAGTCTTCATACTTTTTGCACAGGTTTCCTCATCTTCATTTCCTTTATTTTTGCTTTTTGTTCGTTTGTCCTTCTGTCCATTGTTTTTGCTTTTAGAGACTTTAGGAGAATCCTCTTCCCAAGCTAGTTCCCAGTCTTCATCTCCAAACTGGACTGGACTTTTAGATTTACCAGGAGCTTGGTACCTAAAGGAAGGTGAGAATATGAAGACTACTATATTTACAGTGCTTTAAGCCCTGGACAAACCGAGACACAAGTTTATCACAAGTTGAAAACTCGCATTAACCTATGACTCGTTTTGGCCATAACTTGCATTCGCTTTGAACAAGCTTGAATTTGAATGCAAGTGAATGCAGTTTTTCACCATTTGGCCACCCAACGCAAGTCGTTGTAAGTTGGCTTCAATATTGTTTTCCTTTGTATGGGTGCAAGTCTGTGTTCGCAAGTTGATATTTCTAAATGTGCGTTGACTTGCGACTCCATTTGGCCAGGGCTTTAAACTGTCAGAAATAACTAAACATCATAGAACATTAATTTATCTCTAAATAACCAAAGAATGGTTACACAAGTATATACTACAGGTATTTATTGTAGGTAAATTGTAGGCATTTAAGGTAGTGTAGCAAATTTACAAAAGCCAAAGTTACTAAGATTAGCAAACATAAATATACAAGAGAGTCCACATTAGGTTTGGCGGGATGCAAGATTTGGCTAACTTTTGTGGTGATGATGGGAGCTGAAAACAGGAGCAGGAAGCAGGAATTTCAATTGCGAATGGGAGTGGGATTTTGTGTTTTTTTAGGGGTTGGGATTCAAGAATTGCAAGGAGAAAGTAGCGGGATACGGTATTTTAATATTTTTACGAGACTTATAATTTGACCAGCGCAGGCTGATAGAAATGGATCGTTTGTGAATGAAGTGTGTCTGCTTTCAAGTAATGAATTGATCAAGGAAGAGCAACCTGCATGTCAAGCTATTATGAGTCGTTTTGTGATGTTTTGTGTTGATTTCAGAAAGAGGTATCAAGTCACATGTCATGTTCCATTTCTTGGCCTTGTCTGCATTACCTTTCCATTACGCATTTGTTGGACCAGCTATGATCAGCTATGGTTAGTCTAGCCAGTATGGCAACACTGGCGGACGGTAATGTAATGGCGGTCGCCAAAACTGATGTATTCGGCATCATAAATTTTTGTTGCTATATCAAGTTACGAAAAGAGGCGAGCAGGAATGCCTTTCTCACAAAAAAAAAATTACTGAAAGCAAGTAGTATAAAGACACTGATTGGCAGAAAGCTTTGAAATAAACTGTAAGTTAGGCAAGTTAACTTTTATAATTCTTTTGTTACATTTCATTTTTGCAGATCTCATAACTGGACCGATCTTGCATGACCTCTTTGCCCAGTAACCATGTGGAGAAAACATTTGTGTCTAAGGAAACGTCGAGATCAAAACCAAGTCGTGCTTACCACCGCACAACTTGAACAACCACCCCTTCATTCACTTACTCAGTCTAGGCTGTCTTCCAAAAAAAGTAGGACCGAGAATATCGTAGCAAACAACCTTTGTCAATTTTACCTTTCACTTATACCTGGACAAGAAAAGGAAAACAGGTCTAAAACAGAATAACACAAACGTAACACTTGTTATGGTCACTAGTGGCGATATTTTTATATGATATCAAGGCCATCGACCATAAAAACCTGTTTAAGGGTACTTGTCTTCTATTTACAGTATAAAGGTGTGCAACGTCATGAAAGTAGAAAACTATTTAAAAATTTAGACGGGATCGGGATTTCGACGTAAAGAAGGGCGAGATGGTGGGATTAACAGGAAAAAATAGGTGGGATGGCGGGATCTGAGAACCCTATTGTGCACCTTCATACAAATATACAAAGGCTTAAATCAGTTAATTAGCCTAAAATAATAATAGAAAAAGTGTTTTGTTAGAGTTTATTATTAGAGTGCACAGAGTATTTCCGTGAAACATTAGTAAGACAAAATTGCACAATTTTGTAAATAGTTAATTTCATCTAGTCATCTAGTCAAATTAGCAGCTGTTCATGCTTCAACAATTTTTCAACTAAATTTTACAAACAACTAAATTGCACAAAATTTAACAAATTTATAATTTGTATTTCATGGAAATACTGTTGGCACTCTATTAGGAGCACAAAATGGAATGACACTAGCTACAGATATTTAATTTTAAAAGCAATATAGGGATCTCAACATAATTCTTACCCTCCCATGCATGAGAAGGAAGATTCTTGTGTGATTATCTTTATTATTATCTTACCCTGGCTGAGTTGCATCTAAAGGAACTTTTGAAAGAGTGATACTTATTGATGGAATTCGCTTTGTCACTTGAAGCCTGTGAAAACAGCAAAAATGGTTTTTACTGTGCAATTGCTACTACAAAATACTTCTGTTATCAATGGAAACTACTTTGCTTTTTATGACAGGGACTTACTTATCCAGAGAATCTTCTTTTGGTTCCCAGGTATCTTCAGTTCTGTGGAGATGAAGGAGCCGATCTCAAAAATCAAGTTTAGAGCAGTGAAACGGAATTATAAAAACTAAATTCCACAATATACAAACTATACTTACTTTGTATAGAACAACTTGTTCAGTTGGTGAAGGCCCTAGTAGGAGAATTTATTAAAGTTTTAGAGACAACTACAGTACAAAATAAAGAAAAACCTACAAGAAAACTTGCTAAGATTTGAATGTGTGCTAAATTATGCCTGAGTAAGCTTAAGGAAGTTACTCTACTCCAAAATACATTTTTCCATGTAGATGAACACTAAATACTGGAAACCTGTTGGACAAACCTGACAAAATCATGATTGGTTAACTTGTTATAAAACAACATCCCATCTGGGAATGGCAGAATTACCAACAGTTGTGAGCCAGGTAATTAAATGTCATTGAGCAGTTTTTAAATGAGTGTTGTAAAACCAAAACCACTACACTACTGCACCCCCACGTGCTATATAGGAGTTCACTATATCAGGGTTCCACATTATCTTGAACTGAAACTTGTGGAACCCGACAAAGTTTATCTTCATAAATTTGAAGGATAAGAATACATATTAAATCCTTTTGCATTTACTGAGCAATTGTTGGTCCTACATGCTCTAACTAAGAGGTGATTTTTAGTGTATTGGCTAAACTGAGGTTTTAGGGGCTTTTTTGGCATGAACCCATTTGTAAGAATATTAACATGGTAAGGACATAGGGATCATGTGGTGAAATAACTATTGTCTTCTGATTGAAGTTATGCCATTTCAAATACAACAAGTTTTCCTTGATTCGGACTTGTCATTGAGTTTGGAGGCAACTGAGAACTGCAAAGTAAACTTTCGCCTAACTTCAGGCAAAGATGCAGAGATGACTGACATCCATGAAAAGCACAATTTGGCCATTAAGAAAACTAGTTATATGGTAAGGAGAAATTAGATGCTTGTCACTCTTGGGGCACTATAAATCTAATACAAGACTAGGAAATAACTCATTACAGATGATTCTACTGCTTTTTGCAGTCCCAAGTTTTTGATAAATCAATTATTGCTGGTAACGATTCACCCATCTCATTAAATCAGAACCTGAACCTGGACCAGAACCTGTCTGCCATCACGATGATTTTGTAAACTTCACTTATTCCGCGAACATTTTAACTAAGTAGAATTAATGCCTATAGTGTAAATATTAGTAGTTAGTATTCTTATATATTTATGTTCTTCTACATATATATTTTAGTTAAGTATTTTTATATTTTATGGTTTTTATCACTGATGTAAATTTTTTAATCTATTTTAAATATTGCTATTACGTTGTAAAGCACCATGAGCCCTTGGATATGGCGCTATAGAAATGCTTTTATTATTATTATTATTATTATTATTAAAATTTGCAGAGCTTCTGCTTATTTCTGGTATTTTACATTTTAGGAGGTTAGAATTTCCTCCATCAATTAGTTCTGTGCAATTTTATGCCAATTAGTGACCAGAGGAAATTACAACAGGCACATCATCATTCACATGGAAGTGCTTACACCAGTGAAATCATCTGTAACCACTATAGCTGCAGCATACCTTCATGACTTACCCTTATTTTCCTCTTGATGATCTCGGCACATGTAATGGCCTTTGTTACGGTGGGACCTGATCCAGTTAAGATTATCCTCTCTCCCTTTTTATTCTTCATCAAAGAAAGGGTGACATTCATACATCAGTCATTTCCAGCAGTGCCCATCCCCTCCCCCCTGCCTGACCGACCCCCAGGCTTTAGGATTGTTTGAAAACAAACCAGCAAATGCCCCAAAGCAGGGACCAACGAGCTGTTCGAATGCCACATGGTGCAAGTAAAAAGAATAAGTCGATTTCCTGATTAAAGCTCAACCAGGCCAAACTAAGTCTCAAATAAGTCATATTTCTCTGTATTAATGACCATTCATTCTATGGAAATACCGTTTACTATCGTTCTCTGTAGACAAACTTATCCCAAATTTATCGTCCTTGCTTGTTGCTATTCTTTAGCGCTAACTTCATTTAAGTGTTTAATTTTAACATGTTTAAGGCAAATGAAGCCTACCTGCAACATTCTGTAGGCCTGAGCCACGATGTTTCTTATTTTGCTACCACTCTTTACATTAATTTCA
>CAXHKT010000464.1:291718-339322 GCA_964017195.1 Siderastrea radians
TAGAGCATTCTGGTGCATTTTCTGGTACAGAATATTTAACTTGCTTGGAGACCACCTTGCAAGCAATGCAGATGATATCCTGGTCAACACCATGCTACGCAAGCACCTCACTGATGTAACACACCGTTTATATTTGGGTGTCATTGGTTCAGCTGAGTATCGCCGTGAGCTCCGTGCCCTCTTCCAAGTTGATGACCTGTCAGAAGCACACTTGTCCATTGGTTCTATGTTGTGTTTGGATACATTCACCTTCTTTGTTCATCATTTGGCTAGTAAAGTTGATCTTCAACGTGAAACCGTGCAAATAAATTTCAATGTGTCAGAAATGCCTCTTGAAGGTCTGGCGAAGCTGAGGCATGTTGCTGGGTGGGCAGTCAGGAAAGAGTTGGAGAGATGCAGAAGGTTCATCCGGGAGAACATGTTTTCGCAGACCACTGAAACTCGACAGAAGGTCTATGCTGCGTATGCCAAATGTGAGCTTCTGGAGGAACAAATTATTGTTCAGTTTGCATGGCTGAAAGACAACACGAGTGCTCCAGGAACTTTGGAGGTGACTGAGGATCGACAGTACAGGGATCGTGGTCTGCTACACATTTCAGATGACGCCTTTGAATGTTTCAAGATCCTTGAAAATCTGAGAGTCCAGCAAATGAACTTGTCAAGGTTGATGGGTTCAAACGAGAAAGCCAGCTTTGCTGACAATGCTGTCCATGCCATCCAAAGTGATGCAACCCTGTCATCTGCCTGGAAAGCTGCCTTCAAGGATATTGAACCAGACAAGGAGGTGAGCACTTCAGTTGTTAACTTATGAAGTAGAAAATTAATTTGACCACAATACTAAGGCATAAATGCAACTTTACAGATAAACAAAAAAAAAACACAAAAAAAACAATTGAATTGGCCGCGCATGTGTAGGTAATACATACTAAAGTGTAAAAACTCCAAAAACGTTCTGTAGAAAGTCTGATTTATAATTTATAATTTTTTTTGTTTACAGTGAACATACATCTTAATTTTACTGTCTAAAGACCTGATTACAAGGCGAAGCCTGGGCTGAAATTTCCCCCCAGTTAGAATTGCTGAGATTTCAGCTCAGCTTTCAGAACAAATCTTCTTTAAAAAAATTCATGTTTACTAATTACAAATTTCAGCCCAGTTAAGTGGGCTGAAATGCCAGTTTAGGTTTCAGAACAAATCTTCTTATCAAGGCATTTGCAAATACATGACTGGTTATTAGCACCTGGGCTAAATTTCAGCCCGGGCTAAAAACAAAAAACAAAGCATAATGCAATCATTAAGTGATTACTAGTGGTTGTTATTTACTCCAACACAAATTTAGGTTACTGGACCACTCATTTCCTGATTCTGTCTGCTTGCAATATTATAATTGTCGACCACAGACAACGTTCCTCTAAATTATAAATTTTTGTTTTATATTCATACATGTAGGTCCTGGTGGATCAGTTGCTAAATGATGTTGTCAGGAGGTACATGAAAATGGCAACATGTCAGTTTCTTAGAGATTTCCGCCGAGCATACAACCTTAAGAAAACCGCTGAACACAGGAAACGTGTCTTACAACGCAAACAGGTTGCAGCCCAATGTAACGATCATCCCAAATTTGTTGACATTATGGAGGACAGAAGTGCTGGAAAGCAGATTAGCCATAACCACTTGTACTCCTTCTTCCAGTGGATGCAGTGTCTTCCCGTGACAGCAATGGCAACATACCCCACCCACATTACGTGACCCATCTTCGCGCACAAGCTGAAATCAACGGTGGCAGGATTTTACTAAGGATAAGCAGGTCTTCTTAAACATTAAAATGGTGAGTTTATGTTTTATATCCACACCAAAAAGCAAGAATAGCATGTTTACCCCAATAATACAATTACAAATTCATTTTACAAAATCTCTCAGTGTTCAATGATGTCTAATAGATATGCTTTTAAATAGGAAGTAACATGTCTTTGCTAGTCAGAGCCATTCTGCTCATTGGGTAATTGCATCATATAGTTTGTCTTGTAGCCCTGGGTAATTCTCAAGCATTAATTCATGCACTAAATCTAAAATTTTACACTCATTTACATAGCTTCAATTTAAATTGCATAGCATTTAGCATGGCTTGTTTTCAATGTTGTCCCTTCAATGTTAAATAGTCAACATCTGACCATGGTTAATACTACACAATTAATGCTACACAATTATTGAAGCTATGTTGATAAGTGTAAAATTTTAGATAAATTTTAATTATGAACCTTACTTTTAGCCAAGGAAAAGCTACATTTTGTACACATCAATAATTTTTCCAAAATAAAGAATTTGCTGTCCAAATGAACATACTGTTTCAAAGCAAGTGGTGTTTCTGTGTTGAAGGAAAGCAGCCAACAACTAGCCGCATTAGTCATGGAGGTACGCTGTAATTGCAATATCTTGCTCCTCTTATCTACCTTTTCCAGCATTGCATTTTGAGCTGATGGGCTGCTGCCCAAATCGTATTGAATTTTGGGCAGACTCTTGAAGCCTGTATGTTGGGTTATTATTCTGCCCATTGCATGATCTTGTTTGACAAAAATGATTTTCCACACCATCCTGGTTGACAAGCCATGGTTTGATAGTAGAATTGGGGAACTTTGAAAGCTTAATATTTACAATGGCCTTAAAGCCATGAGTCATGGATTGGAGATCGAACCACAGTTTATTTGAAATAAATTCTTTAGCATTAGGTGATGGAACTTCTTCTCTCCAGTCTGAAAAAAAAGTAAGGAAAGCATCCAATCTCTTGATCCGGACATCGTCCTTACTGACCACTGCTTCTTTGCTTGAACTGAAGAACTCAATCACTTCACTAGTGTGGCTAATCAGATTTATTGTGGCATCCAGTGTACTGCTGTCTTCACTATTTTCAGAGAGATGTCTCTTGTAGGCCTAAAAAAAGTAACAAATCCTTAGCCATGGGCAACCAAAAAATTATTGCAGTTTCATAGTATTTTATGGCATATACTCCCCCTCGGTGGATGTATGATAATTATGAACATGTTATGGTTTCATTTATCATTGGTTTAAAATTTCCCATTTCAGTTTGAGTTTTAGCCTTTCATTGTTTCAGTTTCAAACCAGTTTATATTAATGACTATTTTTTTCCTTTGACTCAGATCCTGAGACTGAAATGAAATTTAACCTACTGCCTCGCATAATGGCGGTTGGGTGCCTGGGATATCCAGGGGCCTCCACTGTGGTCAGCCGGCCCCCGGATAGACTACGCCATTACTGGCAAATCCCCGGACCCCAGCCATGAGCCCCACACGCCCCGGCACCCGTCACACTGACTTAGTCAGTGGAGAGAAAAACACAAAGAAGTAAATAAAACAAATAAGAGGGAGGGAGGGCCGGGGTAGAAAAACAAGCAGAAATGCTGCAAAATACCTAGACAAAACAAGCAAGCAGTAACAGCCCGCCATTGCAGTAAACTATGCAAACTGAGCCTGACTGCACCTGAGCCACCGCTGACCACCACCGCTTGATAACCACATGCTCGTAGTAGGTTAACTTGGTTAAATGTGAATACATTTAACCTCATAAAAAATCAAACTGGTTTCATTTGAAAAAAATTAAACCAAATATAAACTTAAGCCACACAAAATGCATACAATATATATTAGATATATTAAATTTCTTTAATTAATATTTTCATGCACCTACATTGTATGCATTTTGTGTGGCTAAAGTTTATATTTGGTTTAATTTTTTTCAAATGAAACCAGTTTGATATAGTAGTTTTAATAGTATATTAAGTAGTTATACATATATATATATATATATATATAACTACTTCTCAATAATTGTAATGAGAAATTGTGTTTGTTTACTAATCAGTGTGTAATGAATGTGCCACCATTTTGTGAACTGAATTCCATCTCACAATTACCTTCATTAGGAAATGCATCCTCTTGTCCAAAACATCTTCTGCCAGATGGTTGCGCATCCTTAGGGCAGGGTCCAGATTGAAATGGTCCTCAGTCAACTTCTCATGGAGGTGAATTGTAGTGGAAGACTGATCAAACTTGTAGGCATCAACCAAGTGTGACCAAAGGATCTTTTTTCCACCTACTGTAAGGCATCGTGGCTTTCCTTTGAGGTTGCTTTTTTCTATATTGTTCCGAATTTTTTTGAAGTTGTGCTGCAAATTGGCAAATACAAGCAGGGGTCAACTAATGTCTTAACTGGAAATTCTACTAAAACCTTTCATCCATGACTACTTTATTTTATTGAAAATATTATGTTTCAATGTGATGTTTCAAGTGTTGTCAATGATATAGTTTAACCTAATTGGAAAGAGATGTAACCTGGAAGCCAAGGAAAATTATATTCCATGAAATTAGTACTGGGATATGTATTACCATGGAACACATATTTGCCAGTTTACAGTGCAACTTTATGACACTTACTTTGCAGTCTACCACAAAAACCATTGGTCCACCAGTGTGCATATTGTATGCCACGAATTTGTGTGGTACTGGGTCGTAATTTGGGAAATGCATTTGAATGAACTTTCTGTTTACTTCTGCTCCATCCAGAATGCACCAGTAAATGCTGTGTGTGAAAACATAAGAAATTACAATGATAATTAGCTCGAACTTTCATGTGTCATAAGTGTAAAAGAACCTTTCCCATCATTTTTGTAAATTTATTATTGAAATGGATCACAAAATAACACTACTCTCCTTGTGGAAAGTGAAATGGAATAGAGTTGAAAGATTATATCCATGTACAGTTTAGACTCTTAAATGGCACTTCTTGTAGTTAATAACAAGGTACCTGTGTGTGTTCAAAAAGACATAAATGTACTGTAGCTGATGGAACCAGCAGTTTTATTAAATGCATGCTATTTGTAAATCCAACTCACTTAAATCCATACTCTTTCATCATACCAATGCCTTTCCAAAAGAGAAGGAACAAGTCACTTGCAGTACAATCATGGCTTGGAAACTGAGCCACAGGAAACCTGAATCCACAGTCACTTAAAAACAGGAACTGTAACACGTGTGAAGCAAGTTGTGTTTCACTTTTTCCTAAGAATTTAATTCAAAGGTGATTCATAGCGTTACAACATATTACATTTTGTATTACTAATCACCTGGTGATATCAGGATTTGACTTAAGTTTTGTTCTTTTGGTTAAAATGTAAAATGTATAATGTAAAATTTTATTGAGTCTCCCAATCTGAGGGCTTTTCAGACCCAATGTACATAAATAATCAATTACAATAGATAAACAGAAATATTAGATAAAAAGAGGTAATTGGTTAACTTTCTTGTGTGTTTAGATGGTTTTCACTTGAGCATGAGTAATGAGCTTTTGCTCTCATTTTCCATTAGATGCACCAAGTGATTGACTTAAAAAACACAGGCCACTTTCTCAGCCCATCAGATGTAAAACCAAAATCTGTAATGTCTTGCTTGTGCAAGTTTTCGTGCATTCGTCAGCTTTGTATGGTCACTTTGATTTTTGAATGGTTTACTGGATTCTTTGTGATTGGCAAGAGTGTTTAGTTTTGGGCTTTGGGTTTACAATGCTCGACTGAAAACTCTTCTGTACCAATAAAATAATTATTGCACTTGTATGAGTAGTGTTATAAAAGACATTGAGCTATAGAGAGGGTAGTTTTTCTAATATCGGATGAAGCATGTTACCTTCTAATCGTAGCATATCATCATGTAAAGCTCCAAGCTCAACGAAGCCAACAAGGCGATGTTTACCATTCTTGACCACCATTTCCACATTTTCCTGATAAAATTTTTCACTGACAATTAATTATATGAGTTTTACTGTTGTTTTATCTTGGAGTTTATAACAAGTAGGAATGTAAATGATTGTGTAGTCTTAATTCATTGTACCTTGACTTTATTATCCTCAATTTCAATGGAAATGTTTTTTAACAGTAACGTTGTCTTTAATAAATATCTTGAATTGCTCAAGTTATGATACTAGAACTTTTATTCAGACAGGTCCCATTCTTAACCTGCTTCTACTATTGACTTAAAATATGGTTTTAACTGCAATGAATATTGGAGTGGTAGCCATAATATATACCTCAATCTTCCAAAAAAAAAAATACCTCAATCTTCATTTCATCTATTACAAAACCACCCCAAAAGTCCCAGTCTCTGAGCTGTTTGGCCTGGGCAGCCTCACGGCACCATTGAATTGTGTCTCTGTTCCAGCCTGGCTGCTCTGCTCGTTTATTTTTGTGGTACCTGAATTAAAATAGTAAGTTTTGATAACAACAGAAAGTGTGTAATAGACTATAATATTAATTATTATTAATAAATTTCTGATAAGAACCAACTGACAACTTCAACAAATGAGCTTTAATTTAAATAGTTAATGGGTACATGTATCTAGATTCTAGGCAGATTTCTTCCCATATATTCCATGCCAAAAAAAATAATAACAATAATAATAATACTAATAATACTACTACTAATAATAATAATCCATGCATGATTTCTGTACTACATGGTGAATACAATGAATGATTATGATGAACTCAACTACATACAGGTGATCATGACTTACCTAATAGTCCGATTGCTTGGCAGACGTATGAACTGCCGAAGAGGGTCAAGTACCTTGGGGTTTTTACAGTACAATTGTATGCACAACTGCATGATCCTGTAAGCGGAAGTAATAGACATTCTTTTCAGTACAACACACTTAAATGTGACATACAAGTTTGTTTTGGTCTTGGGCCATTACTGTAATTTACATATTTTTGCTTGTCTACTGGTATTTATGGATTACCCTTTGCACCCCATCTCAGTTTCTTTCCACAAAGGAAATTAAGAGAAACGACTTAATATAAAATAATGAAAATAGTCATAATTCTTAAAATGTCAAATACAAAATTATGAATTTGTGATTGTTTTATACACCTTTCAATGTTGAGCTTCAAAGGGGGGAGGGGGGGGGCACTTTTAACCATTTCATTGAACTTGCTTACTACATTGTACGTTTTGTTGATGTTTACTTTAATTATTTGACCATCCACGAAGGCCTTTTAATGTCCATCCTATGCCCCCTCCCCACCCCCCTCCCCCCGGCTAAAAAGAAAAACATTTTCTTACTTTGGATGCCATCTATATCCCTGCTTGCATTTGGTGTGCAGTATCTTGTGCTGTTGTTGCCAAAAACACTTCATATCTTCAGGAACATCCTTTTCCTCCACTTCTGTGAACATTTTAAACAGATCATCCTGGTCTTCACTCTCTACTGCGACACACCCCTTTTGGAACTTCTCCCGCCAATATTCCTCTCTCTTTTCAGCATTCCTCCGCACTTTTTGTTCATTTTTCAACTGCACTTCAACTTCCTCTTTGGTCATGTACCTCTTATTACATTTGGGGTGAATTTCCATTTGACTTTCCTTCCGCCTCTTTCTTTTTCCGTTCTGCACACGAAGTCGAGAACAGTTATTACATATTCCACTAGGACCGCTTAATACAAGGCAATTGTGTGCGAACACCCTCTTGCTTTCAACATCTGCCAGACGTAGAACACCAGTCACATAGGTTGACATGGAGAGAACGCAATTGTCATCATCTTCGAAACCAAAGCAAAGGGAGGATTGGTCTAAGTAGTTTAGCGCGTATACAACTTGATTTTCAATTCTTTTCTCTCCAAGCAGCTTTTTAAATCCAAGGTCCTTGTTGAGGTCGACGCTGTTACCATGCGCTCTTACCACAAGAGAGACTAGATCAAGGTTGGTCTGCTTTACTAAGAGCTCTGTGATTCCCCGTTGGCCGCCGAATTCCCAATTTTCATGCCGAATGAGACTGACCTGGTCATCGCGATCTTGAATGCAGTGCCAGTGATTTGGCAACTGCAGATTCTTTAAGGAAACAGGGAGGCTGTCCGAACTGACACTATCGCTGCTTCCTTTAGTACCATGGGTTCCTTGCAGGTTTCTCCGTTGCAAATTCAAGTACGCTCGTTCTCGGTGCTTCCTAGTACCTCTTTGTACTACACGAACTTTTCCTCCAAAGGAATCAGTCATTATCCACCCTAACGTCTGGCGGGACAGCTGTTTTTGGGAAACGTTCTCTTTTTCCCGATTTGCATGTTCCAGGATTTCGTTAATTAGAACCGTGTGACCTTCTGCGTGATCGTAATTTGCAAGTATCCTAGAGAAAGTTGAATAATGGATATAAGCTATCGCTATACAGTTTGATCTGATTTCAAAATTAGATAACTTAAAGTCTTGGAGCTATTCAGTGAAAAATAAAGATGGGAATCAAATTGGTATCGTAAAACAGGGGCCGAAAGTCACGCAAACGCTAACGATATTTCCGTTAATTTTACAGACTCACGAGCCTACGTAGCTAGCTTTCCCGTACGAAACAAATAACTTTCCGCCGTTGAAAGGCTAGTTACGCAGGCTAAAACAGTCCGTACAAATTTGTAATTAATACATTTTACTGCTATGTACTCACCATAACTTCCACTCAGGCGAATACCCAGACAATTTTACTGGCTTCGATAACTTGTCTGAAATTTCGACGTCTTGCTTGTTCTGGTGAAGATGTTTCGAGAGCATTTCCACGAGACTTTCCACAACAATATGTTTTTTAGGAGTTCGTAAAACAAACAGCGTGTAACAAAATCGATCTAACCCTCAAATCAACTTTCGTAAGTCAAAGTTGCCTTTGAAAAACAAAACATTCAGCAAATCCTCTTTGAATTTTAAGTTCTCGAAACACTGTTCTCTGATTGGCGGATGAGAGACAATGGTGACAAAGAGCTCGTGGCACGGTCCCCTGGGTGGGTATTTCCCTTGCGGTGAACATTATCCCTTCTCCCACCGCGTGCGCAGGTAATTTGAACCAAAAGGCCGGGTCGCTAAGCTATTTTCAAACGGTTGGTGCACGGAACACACGGTCAACGGATCTTTCGACGGCTCTCGATGGAAAAACCTTGTGAGATTTGCAAGCTAAAATTGCTCCGTGGCGGACTTTTTCATCCGATAAAGAGAAGCAGTGGTTAGAACAGCTATCAGAGGTGCTCTAGGCGGAATCTCGTGGCGATCGGAGCCTTTGGGGCGAATTTATGGCTGGATTCCTACAGGCGATCTGCTGGGCTTCGTCGCTCGGGTCACCTACCTTGAGGAATTATATATGGAGAGGAAAACAGAGAACCTAAAACCCACTGGAATCGCTTTAAAACGCGTCCGAATGCCGTAGAAACACAAGTTATACACAGAAGAGGGCAGGTAAGTCGATTTTATTAAATCTCTTTCCCCTATTTCGAACTATTTTGTACGATCGTCATATTCCCATACAAACTCTTATAAATATAACGCTGTTACGCAATGTCATGTTGACGGCTCCCTTTGGAGCTTGGGCTACCTGTGGTGTTTTGTATGTTGCCACTTTCGATCGCTGAGACCAACGGTTCAAACACACACCACTTAGGGAGCGTTTTTTAATCCACAATTCTGGAATAAGAATGGTTGGTACGGAATGCTAGGAATAATTCGGATTGTCTGCAGTGCCGGAGAATCGAATCAAACTCGCCGACAATCTTGTCTTGCGGGGAAAATACGTTATATACTGTATTTAGTCTGGGGACCTATAGCCATGACGTGTTAATGAAAGAGCAGCAAGTTCAACTACCGTAAACTGCCGCTTATAATCCCTGGGCTCCTGGCCGTGGGCTTATACAACTTCGTAAAGGGTTTTGGGTGGGCTTATAAAGGGAGGAGCTTATATCTGGGGGGGGGCTTATAAGCGGAATAAAAAAAAAACGTTTCGAAATGGGCCACAGCATGTGTTGATCGTGGAATCCCGATTTTTCGAACCTCCTGAGGAAAAGGAAATTGGTTCGAATTATCGAGAGGTTCGAAAAATGGGGGGTAAGATTACAGTGTTTGACTGGTGAGGGGAAATCAGTTTTGGTTCGAATTATCGGGAGTTTCGAAAAACCGGGTATTCGAGAAATCTGGATTCTACTGTAGTTTTTAATTAAGCTCTAAAACGTCACAATAAATATTTATTAAAGTTTATTTTGCAGGGTTTAGTACAGCCCTAAGCTTGGTTGGAAAAACGAGAGAAAATTTATGTGAGAAATAAACATTTGTTGATATGGAAAATCGATGCTATTAACATGATACAATATACTTTTATTTAATCGGGATCATACCTTAAAGCTCGCAGCTTATGGGGCCATGAAAATGGGCTTAAACGTTAAAAAACGAATTACAAAATTGTAGAGTTATGAAAATTAAGGGTTGTAATTATATTGTGGAAATGCCTAGTACCTAATAGATTTATTGGTGTAAAGAAACCAGGAAATCTAAACATTGTACAACAGCCTACCATCGGGAAAGAATAAATCACCAGCAGGGGCATGACATTTGAGACTTTGGTCTTGCCTTGTGTTTCCTTATACAACAGTACCAGTAATGATGGCTAATCCTTCCAGTCCCCCCATTAAACTGCAGATAACTCAATGGGAATTTACTTTCATGAGCCATAAAAATGCCATGAAAAGGCCATGTAAATCCACAGAAAATTTCCATGGTCAAAGAAAATTTTCTAGACAAATCTTTTCTATAGCATACTGTACAGCCAGAAATGGTTGCTTTTTTTTTGTTATCTGCCGTTTAATTATTTTGTTTCTGCATTTTGTTCTCTCTTTATAATATTGATACAAACCAAGAATACAGGGAATAAAGTAAACATGTTAATTTCCTGATTTAGAGCTGGCTTTTAATAATGGATAATGGATGTGAATGGCTTCTTTTCTGCTTGAGTCCCAGTTGGAACATCCTACATTAAATTAGTTGCTGGATCATTGAAAATTTCGTCATAGTTCTCCTGCAACCACAAATGCCAGTGGTTATTGGTTAATACTCTATCATAAGCGATTCTAGTTTTAAACAGTTCTGTAAATGCAACTTGGTACTTAGTGTTGTAATCTGACGATAACAGTTGACGCTATCGAAACATACCTTAACTTCTGTACCACTCCACTGCTGCCAAAACCTTTATGGCAACACCATCATCGGGTAATTGTTACAGGCATAAGGGTCACTGATCTAACAGGCGAACATCCTTATTGTTCAAGTCTTCAATCTAATCAGAACACCCCTTGATGACATTTCCGTCAGTGGCGATCCTATCCACGAATTTGACTAGGTACCCTTCTTGCTTTCTGTATGCCATGATCTGTCCTTTACACCATCCCCAACACCTTGTGACCTTTCCTGATTTGTCCTTCTCATCGTATTCAACTATAATAAGGCGATTAACGCTCTCCTATTTGGCTGCTTTTTCCTACTTAACAGATGCCAGCGCTGTTCTGGTGGACCTTCATCTCCTGAATGGCCAAGGCTTGTAGGCTTTTGTTTGGTTTTCGGTTTACCTGGTGATGCAGGGGAGGCGATTCTCAAGATAAGGCGATGAAGCGATCCTCAAGATAAATGTTCTCTAGTAGTGTATGAAGAATGGTACACCATACTGCAAAGATTGTCTGTTCAAAGCCTCTACTGGATTGGTCGTACAGGGTTCTTACTCCCAATCTTTATCTGTCATTTCCTTAAAGTCCTTCGTAAACATTGCAAGGTGGTTTACCCGACACCAACAACATCTGCAGTGCTTCAGTTTGGTCCATCTGTGGTTATCAATCTTATGAAGTTCAGGGGATAGGTCTCTTCCAAGTAGCTGGCTTGCATCTTCTAATTTTCTTTCCCCGAGAGTACCTCGAAAAGTAGCAAAACATTCTCTTTTTCTGGCTCTTCCTCGATTTTCCGGGCCAACGTTTTGAAAGCACGGGTCTCACCTTCCATTTGGCAAACCAGCTTGCATACCCTGTTTACTGATCATTGCCAGCAAACACTACATCCCCGGGTAACCTTCTTAACCGGCTCCTCACCCAGACATTGTTGTGGTCCTTTGTATTGAGCATCATCAAAATCCACCAGAATAGACCTCAAATGACGACCATTTGAGAAATTAGCATGATCACTTGAAACCTCGAAAATCTCTATGACAGAATTTGCGTAAGTCTCAGTGTCTTGTCTACTGCAAAGTACTCTGGCTACTGCATTACGGACGCACCTCTGTTCATTCAAAGTTGTAATGTTTAGGAGGTATGGAAAGAACTCACTGCCACTGTACGTCACATCCATGAATTAATCTTCTGCTTTACTCAAAAGAGTCCATTGAAATGGAGCCATGAAGATAGCGTACTTCCTGTGAGGAGTAAAAATGTATTCGCATCCCTCCATTTGATATTGTCCCATCATTCTGTTCAGTTGCTCGGTAATGCTCGTGCTTTTATCGTACAACTGGTTACTTTCCACCTTCTTTCGAATTTTTCAAAATTAAGAATCTAATCCAATGGACGCAAGTCTTTATGAACAGACACCCACTTACTGAGAGCCATCTTCCTCTCTCTCCTTACACGGTCAGTGTTTGCTGTGGGTGAACTGGCTTTAGGGGGAACATAACCAATTCCAAGCCCTTTCGTAATGTCTTTTGTGCTCTTAGTGCTATCATCTGATACCACTCTTTGGATGTCCTCTTTTACTTTACTTGACATAATATGAGGGGCTGGTTTAGGATGGTATGTTGAGTACCTGGTACAACACCAACCCAGCATCTTCCATTGTCATTGCATGGCCATGTGTAACCCATATGCGCAGGACATGGCCCACTTGAAACAAGAGAATAGTTTTCTCTGTGATGTACGCATTGATTTACCTTTTGCCTGTTCGAAACCATGTAAAGACAGCGCGGACCAGTGCACTTTTTGGCACCTTTACAAGGTCCTCATTTAACATTCAACAAGTTTTTGATGCTGTCTATATCTATGTTGGATTCGCTGTCTGCGTGCTTCGTTTTGATGACTGATTATCGTCCCAAATGAAATGAGGTCAAGTATTGGCTGCAAAAGTTAACTTTCGACAATCCTCCACAGAGGCAAGGTTTGTTTGTGGGGTCTGTGAGGTTGTATCGAATCCTGGGCATTCATATTGGTTCTTCCGTGCTAATTTGGACCAATTTTTTGAATTTCCAAGGTATTCCTTTAATTTTTGGTAAATGATGATGTCCTCTTCCAGCCCTTTTCATGAATGTAGCTTCCTTTGGTCTTTTCTTGTCATCCAATGGGTCCTCTGTTGAATCCAGAACAAATATATCATGTGGGGACTCCAAAAACTGCCTCCCTTTCTCCGATACTTTGTATTGCCTCTATACTCTAGTGAAAGATGGGCATCTTGTGATGTTGAATTTAATGACTACGTATTCTAAATTAATTGCTTGTCGCAGCACTCTGGACTACCACCCGTACTAACTTCTATTACCAAACTGCTTTGTACCCGCAGAATATGTTTCTGTCTTCTCCATAAGGTTCTGAACATCCGGAAGTGAGAACGTGTCTTTCCTGCTACCTCTCAACCATCCAATCAACACCTCCTCTTTTACTCCTTCCTTACAGGTTTGTGGTTGACCAAGGTCAACAATGGCCTGTATAAGAAGGCTGAAAGCTTGCTTAACGTTGAAGTCTCTTCGTCTTTGATACCACAACTGGAGCAACATCCATCTGTGCATTGCAACTCCAGCTCACCCTCTCCGAACTTACTAATTATTTCCCATCTCAGACATCCTCCAGAGTAGATGGAGTATACCCACCACCGTGATTGAAGAAATTGTTCTTTTGCACGATCTACTTCTTCTATTAAGTGATTTTGTTCCAATTTTTTAGTGTAGAAGGCCAAACGTTGGTCTTCTTTTTTCTTGTTTACAAAAAGAAAACCGTCAGCACTGTTACCGCTTCTTTCAGCTCTGCCAAATTCCTGCACGATGACGCTAAGGTTACGCATGCAGCCTACCCTGAAAATATTTTCAACATGCAGACTGAGTGCCAACCTCGTATGCCTCAGTGGCTACCAGAACTTGGAATTCTTTTGCTCTGAACTCCAAGTCAGTTTTCTTCCTCAAGTCATGTGACATCCTGCTTCCGTAGTAAGGTCGTACATTTCCCTCTCTCACTTGCAGCTTGAGTGTTGCACTCATCAACTCAACATCACTTCGGAAATCCATATACACAATGGCGGTTGACGTTTTTTACATCCACAGCACATGCAGACCAAATCCCCACTTTGGAAGATGGACAGGAATTGGAATTCCCATCTGAAATGGACTTGTCCTTCTTCACCGATTGAACGTATAATTTTATGTTCAACTTGATGTTGCTGCGATTGATTGAACCCTTGATAAGGACAGGATTCTTAAAATAATCAACACACAAACTTTGCAGCTGGGCCTGACTTAAGGTAGCAGTTAATGTCAAAGCGATCTTTATTTCCTTTGAAAAACTTATAGCTTGATAGTGATCCTGTTAAACATCTTGTGCACCTCGTCCAACACCAACAATTTGACAATTTGCCTTGATCCTTTCCAGGTGGTAAGATACGTGGTTGACAAAATGCTCAGGAGTCATGAACACAATTGATGGCAAAGGATTTGTACCATCACTGGAAAAGATTCTGTCATGATTTAGTTGTGCCGCTTCTGCTGCTGCTCTTCCTAACGTGATGGCATCTATCTGAAGTTTCTTTAACTCCTCAATTCGTGAGTTTATCAGTGATAATGTGGGGCTTACCATGACAACAAATTTCTGACACTTGAAAAGAGAAGGCAACTGAAAGCGCAAACTCATACACTGCTTGTCGGTTGTACAATTATCGTATCTCTGCCAAGTTGGATGCTTTGAATGGCTTGCGTCTGAAAATCGCTCAGTGAGCTTAAGCCAAATTAATTTAAGTGCCCCTTCCATACAACCAAATCGTCCTCTTTGATTATGGGTAATTTCTCGGGTAGAGTGTATTCAAAGTTATCCGCATTTTCATTATTTTCCGTCTTTTGCTGATCATTTTCTGAGGGTTTCTGTGAGCAAACCACTAATTTTTGTTGCTGTTCATACTGAACCTATTCTGTGTTCACGTTAGAGGGAAGTCAGTCTTCATTTTGTTCTATCTCCAGGCTGGCACGTAAAAGTTCTTCATCGTATTGTGCTGGTTTATCATGGTGAGCACATCGCCCACAGCTGCAAATTCGCTAATTGTCCATGAAGGATTGATACGTTTTGGAAGTGGCTGTATTGTCTCCCCTACAACAAGTTTGACTATTGAATGTTTGTCCTTGCCACATGGATCAGAACATTTGAAGAGATCGTCAGCCATTTTTGTGCACAGGTACACACAGGCATAACTTCCGTCGTTTGCATACAGGTTGTCAGTTAAGTCTCGATTTAGTTCTGATGGGATCGTTTTTCCTGGGAGGCGAAACCACTGACTAACTGGCCGTTCCTTGGTGATTATCTAGGGACACGAACAGTGTACAGTCGATGATAGGGAATTTATATTTTCTAGTATTTTCTGGAGAACATATCATGAAACAGTGGATGAGCAGTTCTGGCTGAGTTTAACTTTAAGAGACAACTTCAGTCACAGACTGGTAAAATATTCACTGCTTGTGTGGTTAAGTGTTCTCCTAACCATTCTTTACTGAGTAATAGGGAATTACTGAGGTTGATGAACTTAAGAAAGTTTTTCCATTTCAAAGGTGTTTCAATCATGATTCGTAAATCCTAAAAAAAGACAAGACAGGAACTGTGTCATGACCCCAGTGTTGGGGTTATGGGTTTGACCCCAGCAGGGCAACCTCATGACCTTGTAGTAAGTTCAGACACTGTCAGGGACTCAAAAACTTCTTTTTTGAAGTCTGTGACAAAATAAATAAATGAAACAAAAGAATAAAAATAAATGTTTGACACAATGTATAATTTGTTTGCTTTCTTAACATGACACAATATCCACTTTCTTTCTCCTATCTGAGCACTGAAAATAATGTAACAAAGGAGATTCAGTGTTAATTAGTCATCCACATACACCACAGACATTGGGAACACGGATGAGACAGGGGTTGTCTTGATTTCCTTCCAGGAATAAAACCTTTTCCTTTATGGTTTCAACTCTTTGTACTTGAAAATCCAATCTTGAAAATAAAATTTAAAGAAACATAGGAAATGTCATTTCAAAACAGCTTAGATCGAACGAGTATCTTCTTAAAATGAGGATGAGCACGCAAACTCATACCCCACCATGGCACAAGGGGGAGCTGGCGTGGAATAGATGGACCCCGAAAGATTTTCGTTATAACAAGGCGGAGTTCAATAAGTTTATATGGAGTATGAAGCCCTTAGCTTGCTCTACAAGATGACATAACTTTTGTGGTCATGACGTCACGTGACGTCATATGACGTCAAAGAAATCCGCCACCTTGGATCCACCATCTTGGATTTCACTATTTCCCTGAGCTGTTTTTCTTGGGGGTGACTATTTGGTGTTGTTGCAGTATCTTAACTTTGTGGTGTCCATTGAGATACATCAAATTCTGGTTGTGTATGTCAAAATAGAACCAAGAATTTCTTTTCCAGTCTTTGTTGTTGAGGCGGAAATCCACTTGTCTGCATCGCTTTTTTACTATCGTCGTGGTGGGTACCCAATACTGTGCAAGAACCATCCATCGCCTGATTAGGTTAGGACTAAAGCCGGTTTAGGTCTGAGACACGTGGAGGTCAATCACACACGACGAGGTAATGTGACGATAAGAGGAGAGTTTCGGGTTAAAACCAAAATAAAACGTGTCACAGAACCATCACCATATGTGTGTACACACTTAACTCTCTATTTCGGTAGTCCCGAGTTCTACTTCTCGGCTACGCTTGTATAAAGCCAACTTGTCTGCCTCCTGCGCCAGTTGGCATTCTTACTTCTTCTGTGTTTGTTTATCATTGCTTATTTACATTGGTCGTGAAAGGCCCCAAGGAGGAGTGGCCGATTAACTAATTATTTATTTATTTGCATATTTATCTCCTTTTTTACATCGTCAATAATATAACGAAAAATATCGTAGTTTAAAAGTCCTCTGAATATTTTCATTAGGCGGTCTTCAAATTTATCTTGGAATGGATTTCTTGTTTCTCCCGGAGGCGACCTTTCCAATTGCTCTAAGAGCCAGGTTCCTAAGTTATTTGCCATTAAAACTTGATGAACTGAAGATGCGACTGCACTGCTCTTTGATATGTTCCTACTCTTGGCAAAAGCCTGAATAACTTCTTCGGTCTCCACAGTATTTTCTTTGACTCGCTCTAGGCATCGTGCAACAAACTTTCTTTCTGGCACTTTGTTTCTTCGGTTGGAGACTCCATTTTTCGGCACTGAATCAATAAAATGATTCCTGTGAAGGAAAGTTAAAAATTACATTACTCTTTTCACCCTACGATCAGTAGCGGTGTACTCGCAGCTTTTAAGTCGAGTTAACCCTCGGATGAGCACGCAAAGTCATACCCCACCATGGCACAAGGGGGAGCTGGCATGGAATAGATGGACCCCGAAAGATTTTCGTTATTAGAAGGCGGAGTTCAATAAGTTTATATGGAGTATGAAGCCCTTAGCTTGCTCTACAAGATGACATAACTTTTGTGGTCATGACGTCACGTGACGTCATATGACGTCAAAGAAATCCGCCACCTTGGATCCACCATCTTGGATTTCACTATTTCCCTGAGCTGTTTTTCTTGGGGGTGACTATTTGGTGTTGTTGCAGTATCTTAACTTTGTGGTGTCCATTGAGATACATCAAATTCTGGTTGTGTATGTCAAAATAGAACCAAGAATTTCTTTTCCAGTCTTCGTTGTTGAGGCGGAAATCCACTTGTCTGCATCGCTTTTTTACTATCGTCGTGGTGGGTACCCAATACTGTGCAAGAACCATCCATCGCCTGATTAGGTTAGGACTAAAGCCGGTTTAGGTCTGAGACACGTGGAGGTCAATCACACACGACGAGGTAATGTGACGATAAGAGGAGAGTTTCGGGTTAAAACCAAAATAAAACATGTGTCACAGAACCATCACCATATGTGTGTACACACTTAACTCTCTATTTCGGTAGTCCCGAGTTCTACTTCTCGGCTACGCTTGTATAAAGCCAACTTGTCTGCCTCCTGCGCCAGTTGGGATTCTTACTTCTGTGTTTATTTATCATTGGTTGTTTACATTGGTCGTGAAAAGCCCCAAGGAGGAGTGGCCAATTAACTAATTATTTATTTATTTGCATATTTATCTCCTTTTTTACATCGTCAATTATATAACGAAAAATATTGTAGTTTAAAAGACCTCTCAATATTTTCGTTAGGCGGTCTTCAAATTTATCTTGGAATGGATTTCTTTTTTCTCCTGGAGGCGACCTTTCCAATTGCTCTAAGAGCCAGGTTCCTAAGTTATTTGCCATTAAAACTTGATGAACTGAAGATGTGACTGCACTGCTCTTTGATATGTTCCTACTCTTGGTAAAAGCCTGAATAACTTCTTCGGTCTCCACGGTATTTTCTTTGACTCGCTCTAAGCATCGTGCAACAAACTTTCTTTCTGCACTTTTTTTTTCGGTTGGAGACTCCATTTTTCGGCACTGAATCAATAAAATGATTCCTGTGAAGGAAAGTTAAAAATTATATTAATCTTTTCACCCTACGATGAGTAGCGGTGTACTCGCAGCTTTTAAGTCGAGTTAACCCTCGGATGAGCACGCAAACTCATACCCCACCATGGCACAAGGGGTAGCTGGCGTGGAATAGATGGACCCCGAAAGATTTTCGTTATAACAAGGCGGAGTTCAATAAGTTTATATGGAGTATGTAGCCCTTAGCTTGCTCTACAAGATGACATAACTTTTGTGGTCATGACGTCACGTGACGTCATATGACGTCAAAGAAATCCGCCACCTTGGATCCACCATCTTGGATTTCACTATTTCCCTGAGCTGTTTTTCTTGGGGGTGACTATTTGGTGTTGTTGCAGTATCTTAACTTTGTGGTGTCCATTGAGATACATCAAATTCTGGTTGTGTATGTCAAAATAGAACCAAGAATTTCTTTTCCAGTCTTTGTTGTTGAGGCGGAAATCCACTTGTCTGCATCGCTTTTTTACTATCGTCGTGGTGGGTACCCAATACTGTGCAAGAACCATCCATCGCCTGATTAGGTTAGGACTAAAGCCGGTTTAGGTCTGAGACACGTGGAGGTCAATCACACACGACGAGGTAATGTGACGATAAGAGGAGAGTTTCGGGTTAAAACCAAAATAAAACGTGTCACAGAACCATCACCATATGTGTGTACACACTTAACTCTCTATTTCGGTAGTCCCGAGTTCTACTTCTCGGCTACGCTTGTATAAAGCCAACTTGTCTGCCTCCTGCGCCAGTTGGCATTCTTACTTCTTCTGTGTTTGTTTATCATTGCTTATTTACATTGGTCGTGAAAAGCCCCAAGGAGGAGTGGCCGATTAACTAATTATTTATTTATTTGCATATTTATCTCCTTTTTTACATCGTCAATAATATAACGAAAAATATCGTAGTTTAAAAGTCCTCTGAATATTTTCATTAGGCGGTCTTCAAATTTATCTTGGAATGGATTTCTTGTTTCTCCCGGAGGCGACCTTTCCAATTGCTCTAAGAGCCAGGTTCCTAAGTTATTTGCCATTAAAACTTGATGAACTGAAGATGCGACTGCACT
Organism: Siderastrea radians; assembly: GCA_964017195.1. Classification (NCBI taxonomy): domain Eukaryota; kingdom Metazoa; phylum Cnidaria; class Anthozoa; order Scleractinia; family Rhizangiidae; genus Siderastrea; species Siderastrea radians. Next base: position 311,361 of record CAXHKT010000464.1, read on the forward strand.
GCTCTTTGATATGTTCCTACTCTTGGCAAAAGCCTGAATAACTTCTTCGGTCTCCACAGTATTTTCTTTGACTCGCTCTAGGCATCGTGCAACAAACTTTCTTTCTGGCACTTTGTTTCTTCGGTTGGAGACTCCATTTTTCGGCACTGAATCAATAAAATGATTCCTGTGAAGGAAAGTTAAAAATTACATTACTCTTTTCACCCTACGATCAGTAGCGGTGTACTCGCAGCTTTTAAGTCGAGTTAACCCTCGGATGAGCACGCAAAGTCATACCCCACCATGGCACAAGGGGGAGCTGGCATGGAATAGATGGACCCCGAAAGATTTTCGTTATTAGAAGGCGGAGTTCAATAAGTTTATATGGAGTATGAAGCCCTTAGCTTGCTCTACAAGATGACATAACTTTTGTGGTCATGACGTCACGTGACGTCATATGACGTCAAAGAAATCCGCCACCTTGGATCCACCATCTTGGATTTCACTATTTCCCTGAGCTGTTTTTCTTGGGGGTGACTATTTGGTGTTGTTGCAGTATCTTAACTTTGTGGTGTCCATTGAGATACATCAAATTCTGGTTGTGTATGTCAAAATAGAACCAAGAATTTCTTTTCCAGTCTTCGTTGTTGAGGCGGAAATCCACTTGTCTGCATCGCTTTTTTACTATCGTCGTGGTGGGTACCCAATACTGTGCAAGAACCATCCATCGCCTGATTAGGTTAGGACTAAAGCCGGTTTAGGTCTGAGACACGTGGAGGTCAATCACACACGACGAGGTAATGTGACGATAAGAGGAGAGTTTCGGGTTAAAACCAAAATAAAACATGTGTCACAGAACCATCACCATATGTGTGTACACACTTAACTCTCTATTTCGGTAGTCCCGAGTTCTACTTCTCGGCTACGCTTGTATAAAGCCAACTTGTCTGCCTCCTGCGCCAGTTGGGATTCTTACTTCTGTGTTTATTTATCATTGCTTGTTTACATTGGTCGTGAAAAGCCCCAAGGAGGAGTGGCCAATTAACTAATTATTTATTCATTTGCATATTTATCTCCTTTTTTACATCGTCAATTATATAACGAAAAATATTGTAGTTTAAAAGAGCTCTCAATATTTTCGTTAGGCGGTCTTCAAATTTATCTTGGAATGGATTTCTTTTTTCTCCTGGAGGCGACCTTTCCAATTGCTCTAAGAGCCAGGTTCCTAAGTTATTTGCCATTAAAACTTGATGAACTGAAGATGTGACTGCACTGCTCTTTGATATGTTCCTACTCTTGGTAAAAGCCTGAATAACTTCTTCGGTCTCCACGGTATTTTCTTTGACTCGCTCTAAGCATCGTGCAACAAACTTTCTTTCTGCACTTTTTTTTTCGGTTGGAGACTCCATTTTTCGGCACTGAATCAATAAAATGATTCCTGTGAAGGAAAGTTAAAAATTATATTAATCTTTTCACCCTACGATGAGTAGCGGTGTACTCGCAGCTTTTAAGTCGAGTTAACCCTCGGATGAGCACGCAAACTCATACCCCACCATGGCACAAGGGGTAGCTGGCGTGGAATAGATGGACCCCGAAAGATTTTCGTTATAACAAGGCGGAGTTCAATAAGTTTATATGGAGTATGAAGCCCTTAGCTTGCTCTACAAGATGACATAACTTTTGTGGTCATGACGTCACGTGACGTCATATGACGTCAAAGAAATCCGCCACCTTGGATCCACCATCTTGGATTTCACTATTTCCCTGAGCTGTTTTTCTTGGGGGTGACTATTTGGTGTTGTTGCAGTATCTTAACTTTGTGGTGTCCATTGAGATACATCAAATTCTGGTTGTGTATGTCAAAATAGAACCAAGAATTTCTTTTCCAGTCTTTGTTGTTGAGGCGGAAATCCACTTGTCTGCATCGCTTTTTTACTATCGTCGTGGTGGGTACCCAATACTGTGCAAGAACCATCCATCGCCTGATTAGGTTAGGACTAAAGCCGGTTTAGGTCTGAGACACGTGGAGGTCAATCACACACGACGAGGTAATGTGACGATAAGAGGAGAGTTTCGGGTTAAAACCAAAATAAAACGTGTCACAGAACCATCACCATATGTGTGTACACACTTAACTCTCTATTTCGGTAGTCCCGAGTTCTACTTCTCGGCTACGCTTGTATAAAGCCAACTTGTCTGCCTCCTGCGCCAGTTGGCATTCTTACTTCTTCTGTGTTTATTTATCATTGCTTGTTTACATTGGTCGTGAAAAGCCCCAAGGAGGAGTGGCCAATTAACTAATTATTTATTTATTTGCATATTTATCTCCTTTTTTACATCGTCAATTATATAACGAAAAATATTGTAGTTTAAAAGAGCTCTCAATATTTTCGTTAGGCGGTCTTCAAATTTATCTTGGAATGGATTTCTTGTTTCTCCTGGAGGCGACCTTTCCAATTGCTCTAAGAGCCAGGTTCCTAAGTTATTTGCCATTAAAACTTGATGAACTGAAGATGTGACTGCACTGCTCTTTGATATGTTCCTACTCTTGGTAAAAGCCTGAATAACTTCTTCGGTCTCCACGGTATTTTCTTTGACTCGCTCTAAGCATCGTGCAACAAACTTTCTTTCTGCACTTTTTTTTTCGGTTGGAGACTCCATTTTTCGGCACTGAATCAATAAAATGATTCCTGTGAAGGAAAGTTAAAAATTATATTAATCTTTTCACCCTACGATGAGTAGCGGTGTACTCGCAGCTTTTAAGTCGAGTTAACCCTCGGATGAGCACGCAAACTCATACCCCACCATGGCACAAGGGGGAGCTGGCGTGGAATAGATGGACCCCGAAAGATTTTCGTTATAACAAGGCGGAGTTCAATAAGTTTATATGGAGTATGAAGCCCTTAACTTGCTCTACAAGATGACATAACTGTTGTGGTCATGACGTCACGTGACGTCATATGACGTCAAAGAAATCCGCCACCTTGGATCCGCCATCTTGGATTTCACTATTTCCCTGACCTGTTTTTCTTGGGGGTGACTGTTTGGTGTTGATGCAGTATCTTAACTTTGTGCTGTCCATTGAGATACATCAAATTCTGGTTGTGTATGTCAAAATAGAACCAAGAATTTCTTTTCCAGTCTTCGTTGTTGAGGAGGAAATCCACTTGTCTGCATCGCTTTTTTACCATCGTCGTGGTGGATACCCAATACTAGATAGCTTTAGTATATAGTTGTATATAGTTGTATTGTATTACAGATACATGCATTCACTTTTCTGAACAGTAAATTGATCAAGAACTTCACTTCAGTTATAGCATCTCAGACTTTTTAGACTTGGAAGAATGATTGTTACTTGGACTAGCACCACCAGATTTCTAGGTAGAAATGAAGAGTCTGACCATGAGGAATGCTTAGAAATATTATATTATGTTAGTCTGATTTTGTACCTTTTGGTAGGCTTAAAATTTTAATAAAGTAATGCTGATTTTATGGTCTCAATGTCAGTATCTTTTGTGTGGGGACATTTGACATGTTCATACAGCTCATGAGTGGGGATTATTGACACCCAAAAATTGAAAAAGTCAATTGCCCCTGGGTATGCCCGCACTCCCCCCGTTGGGGCAAGACATTGATAGGTGCATAAATTTAAATACGAAAAAGATCTATTGATACGTTTCAACTCACATTTCGTGTGTCCCAAAGAAAAAGATAGGAAACTTTCCCACGGCCACCTCATGTTTAGCTGGCAAGTCGATCTGAAAGTAGATAGATATCAGTACTTGCCTATAAATGACAATCCAGACAAGATTTGTTCTTACTCTCGCCGGCCAATGAGGATAGCCCTTCAATTTGGCCCAGACCAGGTCTCCCGGTTGATACATTGTTCAGAGGACCTGCAAAACGAAACAAAACACAAAAGTTCATTATGAGTTCCCAAGACTTTTTTGTGTTTTCCGAGGAACCTAACTCCCTATAAACCCACTCGGAGAGCCTGTTTCGCAGGCTAGGAAATTTGCAACTTCAGTGCGAAGTTCGCAAATTCCGAACAAACTTCGGAATATTTCCGTCAAAGGTTATGTGAAATCGACTGTAATATCACTACTGGTACTGTAGTAACACAGTAGTAACATGCCTGATGAGACCTTAGGAAGGATAGCAGCTTGAAAAAATAAAATCAGAAGATCTAGAGTGATTTTTATAGGGACATATTTCTAGCCTCAGTTTGCAAAACAAACTGATACAAATTCCTTTTGAGCTAACAGAAATTCGAGTGTATGTTTGAGCGATTTATTGTAAGAAATACTCACCATTTCCTCTTGGCCTTGCTCATTAGAATTTGCCACGCGTGCACTGAAAATGGCCTAGTCTAACCTTGCTATCGAAAATGGCGGGCAAATGGCGGTTGGGTCGGCAGTTGGTAGATCGGGGTCGAACACACAGGATCGGTGAACAGCGGTTCGCCACTGAGTACGTGGTATAAGCTACTGGATTGATAACCAATATTCTCAAGGGTCTTTTGAACAATGTTTTTAATTAGGAAAAACCCTTGCATATACATGTTGCATGAATGATTTTAACTTTGCACTGTAGAATTTTTCAGATATTGAATCAAGTTATAGCGACACCCTACTGTAGTCTTAAAATTTATATACATATACATATTTATCGAAGGGCGAATTTCAAGACTACAGTAGGGAGACGCCTTAATTTCATTGAATATCTCAAAAATACTACAGTGAAAAGTCAAACTTATACCTGAAATCTATAGATAGGAAACCAGTGTATTAGAATTTAACAAGAAAAGGCAAAACTTCAATTCGGAACAGTTAAAAAATTCAAACCAAATGTCCTACCGCGCACATATTTATCGATGGGCGAATTTGAAGACTACAGTAGGGAGACGCCCCAATTTCATTGAATATCTCAAAAATACTACAGCCGAAAGTCAAACTTATACCTGCAATCTATAGATAGGAAACCATTCTATTAGAATTTAACAAAAAAAGGGGAAATTTCAAACCAGAACAATAAAAAATTCAAACCAAATGTCCTACCGCGCACATATTTATGGAAGAGCGAATTTCAAGACTACAGTAGGGAGACGCCCCAATTTCATTGAATATCTCAAAAATACTACAGCAGAAAGTCAAACTTATACCTGCAATCTATAGATAGGAAACCATTCTATTAGAATTTAACAAAAAAAAGCAAAACTTCAAATCGGAACAATAAAAAAATTCAAACCAAATGTCCTACAGCGCACATATTTATCGAAGGGCGAATTTCAAGACTACAGTAGCGAGACGCCCCAATTTCATTGAATGTCTCTAAAATACTACAGCGGAAAGTCAAACTTATACCTGCAATCTATAGATAGGGAACCATTCTATTAGAATTTAACAAAAAAAGGGGAAATTTCAAATCGGAACAATGAAAAAATTCAAACCAAATGTCCTACCGCGCACATATTTATCGATGGGCGAATTTCAAGAATTTCAAGAATACAGTAGGTTGTGTATGTCAAAATAGAACCAAGAATTTCTTTTCCAGTCTTCGTTGTTGAGGAGGAAATCCACTTGTCTGCATCGCTTTTTTACCATCGTCGTGATGGATACCCCATACTGTGCAAGAACCATCCATCGCCTGATTAGGTTAGGACTAAAGCCGGTTTAGGTCTGACACACGTCGAGGTCAATCGCGCACGACGAGGTAATGTGACGATAAGAGGAGAGTTTCGGGTTAAAACCAAAATAAAACATGTGTCACAAAGCCATCACCATATGTGTGTACACACTTAACTCTCTATTTCGGTAGTCCCGAGTTCTACTTCTCGGCTACGCTTGTATAAAGCCAACTTGTCTGCCTCCTGCGCCAGTTGGCATTCTTACTTCTTCTGTGTTTGTTTATCATTGCTCATTTACATTGGTCGTGAAAAGCCCCAAGGAGGAGTGGCCGATTAACTAATTATTTATTTATTTGCATATTTATCTCCTTTTTTACATCGTCAATAATATAACGAAAAATATCGTAGTTTAAAAGTCCTCTGAATATTTTCATTAGGCGGTCTTCAAATTTATCTTGGAATGGATTTCTTGTTTCTCCCGGAGGCGACCTTTCCAATTGCTCTAAGAGCCAGGTTCCTAAGTTATTTGCCATTAAAACTTGATGAACTGAAGATGTGACTGCACTGCTCTTTGATATGATCCTACTCTTGGCAAAAGCCTGAATAACTTCTTCGGTCTCCACAGTATTTTCTTTGACTCGCTCTAGGCATCGTGCAACAAACTTTCTTTCTGGCACTTTGTTTCTTCGGTTGGAGACTCCATTTTTCGGCACTGAATCAATAAAATGATTCCTGTGAAGGAAAGTTAAAAATTACATTACTCTTTTCACCCTACGATCAGTAGCGGTGTACTCGCAGCTTTTAAGTCGAGTTAACCCTCGGATGAGCACGCAAAGTCATACCCCATCATGGCACAAGGGGGAACTGGCATGGAATAGATGGACCCCGAAAGATTTTCGTTATTAGAAGGCGGAGTTCAATAAGTTTATATGGAGTATGAAGCCCTTAGCTTGCTCTACAAGATGACATAACTTTTGTGGTCATGAAGTCACGTGACGTCATATGACGTCAAAGAAATCCGCCACCTTGGATCCACCATCTTGGATTTCACTATTTCCCTGAGCTGTTTTTCTTGGGGGTGACTATTTGGTGTTGTTGCAGTATCTTAACTTTGTGGTGTCCATTGAGATACATCAAATTCTGGTTGTGTATGTCAAAATAGAACCAAGAATTTCTTTTCCAGTCTTCGTTGTTGAGGCGGAAATCCACTTGTCTGCATCGCTTTTTTACTATCGTCGTGGTGGGTACCCAATACTGTGCAAGAACCATCCATCGCCTGATTAGGTTAGGACTAAAGCCGGTTTAGGTCTGAGACACGTGGAGGTCAATCACACACGACGAGGTAATGTGACGATAAGAGGAGAGTTTCGGGTTAAAACCAAAATAAAACATGTGTCACAGAACCATCACCATATGTGTGTACACACTTAACTCTCTATTTCGGTAGTCCCGAGTTCTACTTCTCGACTACGCTTGTATAAAGCCAACTTGTCTGCCTCCTGCGCCAGTTGGGATTCTTACTTCTGTGTTTATTTATCATTGCTTGTTTACATTGGTCGTGAAAAGCCCCAAGGAGGAGTGGCCAATTAACTAATTATTTATTTATTTGCATATTTATCTCCTTTTTTACATCGTCAATTATATAACGAAAAATATTGTAGTTTAAAAGAGCTCTCAATATTTTCGTTAGGCGGTCTTCAAATTTATCTTGGAATGGATTTCTTGTTTCTCCTGGAGGCGACCTTTCCAATTGCTCTAAGAGCCAGGTTCCTAAGTTATTTGCCATTAAAACTTGATGAACTGAAGATGTGACTGCACTGCTCTTTGATATGTTCCTACTCTTGGTAAAAGCCTGAATAACTTCTTCGGTCTCCACGGTATTTTCTTTGACTCGCTCTAAGCATCGTGCAACAAACTTTCTTTCTGCACTTTTTTTTTCGGTTGGAGACTCCATTTTTCGGCACTGAATCAATAAAATGATTCCTGTGAAGGAAAGTTAAAAATTATATTAATCTTTTCACCCTACGATGAGTAGCGGTGTACTCGCAGCTTTTAAGTCGAGTTAACCCTCGGATGAGCACGCAAACTCATACCCCACCATGGCACAAGGGGGAGCTGGCGTGGAATAGATGGACCCCGAAAGATTTTCGTTATAACAAGGTGGAGTTCAATAAGTTTATATGGAGTATGAAGCCCTTAACTTGCTCTACAAGATGACATAACTGTTGTGGTCATGACGTCACGTGACGTCATATGACGTCAAAGAAATCCGCCACCTTGGATCCGCCATCTTGGATTTCACTATTTCCCTGACCTGTTTTTCTTGGGGGTGACTGTTTGGTGTTGATGCAGTATCTTAACTTTGTGCTGTCCATTGAGATACATCAAATTCTGGTTGTGTATGTCAAAATAGAACCAAGAATTTCTTTTCCAGTCTTCGTTGTTGAGGAGGAAATCCACTTGTCTGCATCGCTTTTTTACCATCGTCGTGGTGGATACCCAATACTAGATAGCTTTAGTATATAGTTGTATATAGTTGTATTGTATTACAGATACATGCATTCACTTTTCTGAACAGTAAATTGATCAAGAACTTCACTTCAGTTATAGCATCTCAGACTTTTTAGACTTGGAAGAATGATTGTTACTTGGACTAGCACCACCAGATTTCTAGGTAGAAATGAAGAGTCTGACCATGAGGAATGCTTAGAAATATTATATTATGTTAGTCTGATTTTGTACCTTTTGGTAGGCTTAAAATTTTAATAAAGTAATGCTGATTTTATGGTCTCAATGTCAGTATCTTTTGTGTGGGGACATTTGACATGTTCATACAGCTCATGAGTGGGGATTATTGACACCCAAAAATTGAAAAAGTCAATTGCCCCTGGGTATGCCCGCACTCCCCCCGTTGGGGCAAGACATTGATAGGTGCATAAATTTAAATACGAAAAAGATCTATTGATACGTTTCAACTCACATTTCGTGTGTCCCAAAGAAAAAGATAGGAAACTTTCCCACGGCCACCTCATGTTTAGCTGGCAAGTCGATCTGAAAGTAGATAGATATCAGTACTTGCCTATAAATGACAATCCAGACAAGATTTGTTCTTACTCTCGCCGGCCAATGAGGATAGCCCTTCAATTTGGCCCAGACCAGGTCTCCCGGTTGATACATTGTTCAGAGGACCTGCAAAACGAAACAAAACACAAAAGTTCATTATGAGTTCCCAAGACTTTTTTGTGTTTTCCGAGGAACCTAACTCCCTATAAACCCACTCGGAGAGCCTGTTTCGCAGGCTAGGAAATTTGCAACTTCAGTGCGAAGTTCGCAAATTCCGAACAAACTTCGGAATATTTCCGTCAAAGGTTATGTGAAATCGACTGTAATATCACTACTGGTACTGTAGTAACACAGTAGTAACATGCCTGATGAGACCTTAGGAAGGATAGCAGCTTGAAAAAATAAAATCAGAAGATCTAGAGTGATTTTTATAGGGACATATTTCTAGCCTCAGTTTGCAAAACAAACTGATACAAATTCCTTTTGAGCTAACAGAAATTCGAGTGTATGTTTGAGCGATTTATTGTAAGAAATACTCACCATTTCCTCTTGGCCTTGCTCATTAGAATTTGCCACGCGTGCACTGAAAATGGCCTAGTCTAACCTTGCTATCGAAAATGGCGGGCAAATGGCGGTTGGGTCGGCAGTTGGTAGATCGGGGTCGAACACACAGGATCGGTGAACAGCGGTTCGCCACTGAGTACGTGGTATAAGCTACTGGATTGATAACCAATATTCTCAAGGGTCTTTTGAACAATGTTTTTAATTAGGAAAAACCCTTGCATATACATGTTGCATGAATGATTTTAACTTTGCACTGTAGAATTTTTCAGATATTGAATCAAGTTATAGCGACACCCTACTGTAGTCTTAAAATTTATATACATATACATATTTATCGAAGGGCGAATTTCAAGACTACAGTAGGGAGACGCCTTAATTTCATTGAATATCTCAAAAATACTACAGTGAAAAGTCAAACTTATACCTGAAATCTATAGATAGGAAACCAGTGTATTAGAATTTAACAAGAAAAGGCAAAACTTCAATTCGGAACAGTTAAAAAATTCAAACCAAATGTCCTACCGCGCACATATTTATCGATGGGCGAATTTGAAGACTACAGTAGGGAGACGCCCCAATTTCATTGAATATCTCAAAAATACTACAGCCGAAAGTCAAACTTATACCTGCAATCTATAGATAGGAAACCATTCTATTAGAATTTAACAAAAAAAGGGGAAATTTCAAACCAGAACAATAAAAAATTCAAACCAAATGTCCTACCGCGCACATATTTATGGAAGAGCGAATTTCAAGACTACAGTAGGGAGACGCCCCAATTTCATTGAATATCTCAAAAATACTACAGCAGAAAGTCAAACTTATACCTGCAATCTATAGATAGGAAACCATTCTATTAGAATTTAACAAAAAAAAGCAAAACTTCAAATCGGAACAATAAAAAAATTCAAACCAAATGTCCTACAGCGCACATATTTATCGAAGGGCGAATTTCAAGACTACAGTAGCGAGACGCCCCAATTTCATTGAATGTCTCTAAAATACTACAGCGGAAAGTCAAACTTATACCTGCAATCTATAGATAGGGAACCATTCTATTAGAATTTAACAAAAAAAGGGGAAATTTCAAATCGGAACAATGAAAAAATTCAAACCAAATGTCCTACCGCGCACATATTTATCGATGGGCGAATTTCAAGAATTTCAAGAATACAGTAGGTTGTGTATGTCAAAATAGAACCAAGAATTTCTTTTCCAGTCTTCGTTGTTGAGGAGGAAATCCACTTGTCTGCATCGCTTTTTTACCATCGTCGTGATGGATACCCCATACTGTGCAAGAACCATCCATCGCCTGATTAGGTTAGGACTAAAGCCGGTTTAGGTCTGACACACGTCGAGGTCAATCGCGCACGACGAGGTAATGTGACGATAAGAGGAGAGTTTCGGGTTAAAACCAAAATAAAACATGTGTCACAAAGCCATCACCATATGTGTGTACACACTTAACTCTCTATTTCGGTAGTCCCGAGTTCTACTTCTCGGCTACGCTTGTATAAAGCCAACTTGTCTGCCTCCTGCGCCAGTTGGCATTCTTACTTCTTCTGTGTTTGTTTATCATTGCTCATTTACATTGGTCGTGAAAAGCCCCAAGGAGGAGTGGCCGATTAACTAATTATTTATTTATTTGCATATTTATCTCCTTTTTTACATCGTCAATAATATAACGAAAAATATCGTAGTTTAAAAGTCCTCTGAATATTTTCATTAGGCGGTCTTCAAATTTATCTTGGAATGGATTTCTTGTTTCTCCCGGAGGCGACCTTTCCAATTGCTCTAAGAGCCAGGTTCCTAAGTTATTTGCCATTAAAACTTGATGAACTGAAGATGTGACTGCACTGCTCTTTGATATGATCCTACTCTTGGCAAAAGCCTGAATAACTTCTTCGGTCTCCACAGTATTTTCTTTGACTCGCTCTAGGCATCGTGCAACAAACTTTCTTTCTGGCACTTTGTTTCTTCGGTTGGAGACTCCATTTTTCGGCACTGAATCAATAAAATGATTCCTGTGAAGGAAAGTTAAAAATTACATTACTCTTTTCACCCTACGATCAGTAGCGGTGTACTCGCAGCTTTTAAGTCGAGTTAACCCTCGGATGAGCACGCAAAGTCATACCCCACCATGGCACAAGGGGGAACTGGCATGGAATAGATGGACCCCGAAAGATTTTCGTTATTAGAAGGCGGAGTTCAATAAGTTTATATGGAGTATGAAGCCCTTAGCTTGCTCTACAAGATGACATAACTTTTGTGGTCATGAAGTCACGTGACGTCATATGACGTCAAAGAAATCCGCCACCTTGGATCCACCATCTTGGATTTCACTATTTCCCTGAGCTGTTTTTCTTGGGGGTGACTATTTGGTGTTGTTGCAGTATCTTAACTTTGTGGTGTCCATTGAGATACATCAAATTCTGGTTGTGTATGTCAAAATAGAACCAAGAATTTCTTTTCCAGTCTTCGTTGTTGAGGCGGAAATCCACTTGTCTGCATCGCTTTTTTACTATCGTCGTGGTGGGTACCCAATACTGTGCAAGAACCATCCATCGCCTGATTAGGTTAGGACTAAAGCCGGTTTAGGTCTGAGACACGTGGAGGTCAATCACACACGACGAGGTAATGTGACGATAAGAGGAGAGTTTCGGGTTAAAACCAAAATAAAACATGTGTCACAGAACCATCACCATATGTGTGTACACACTTAACTCTCTATTTCGGTAGTCCCGAGTTCTACTTCTCGACTACGCTTGTATAAAGCCAACTTGTCTGCCTCCTGCGCCAGTTGGGATTCTTACTTCTGTGTTTATTTATCATTGCTTGTTTACATTGGTCGTGAAAAGCCCCAAGGAGGAGTGGCCAATTAACTAATTATTTATTTATTTGCATATTTATCTCCTTTTTTACATCGTCAATTATATAACGAAAAATATTGTAGTTTAAAAGAGCTCTCAATATTTTCGTTAGGCGGTCTTCAAATTTATCTTGGAATGGATTTCTTGTTTCTCCTGGAGGCGACCTTTCCAATTGCTCTAAGAGCCAGGTTCCTAAGTTATTTGCCATTAAAACTTGATGAACTGAAGATGTGACTGCACTGCTCTTTGATATGTTCCTACTCTTGGTAAAAGCCTGAATAACTTCTTCGGTCTCCACGGTATTTTCTTTGACTCGCTCTAAGCATCGTGCAACAAACTTTCTTTCTGCACTTTTTTTTTCGGTTGGAGACTCCATTTTTCGGCACTGAATCAATAAAATGATTCCTGTGAAGGAAAGTTAAAAATTATATTAATCTTTTCACCCTACGATGAGTAGCGGTGTACTCGCAGCTTTTAAGTCGAGTTAACCCTCGGATGAGCACGCAAACTCATACCCCACCATGGCACAAGGGGGAGCTGGCGTGGAATAGATGGACCCCGAAAGATTTTCGTTATAACAAGGCGGAGTTCAATAAGTTTATATGGAGTATGAAGCCCTTAACTTGCTCTACAAGATGACATAACTGTTGTGGTCATGACGTCACGTGACGTCATATGACGTCAAAGAAATCCGCCACCTTGGATCCGCCATCTTGGATTTCACTATTTCCCTGACCTGTTTTTCTTGGGGGTGACTGTTTGGTGTTGATGCAGTATCTTAACTTTGTGCTGTCCATTGAGATACATCAAATTCTGGTTGTGTATGTCAAAATAGAACCAAGAATTTCTTTTCCAGTCTTCGTTGTTGAGGAGGAAATCCACTTGTCTGCATCGCTTTTTTACCATCGTCGTGGTGGATACCCAATACTAGATAGCTTTAGTATATAGTTGTATATAGTTGTATTGTATTACAGATACATGCATTCACTTTTCTGAACAGTAAATTGATCAAGAACTTCACTTCAGTTATAGCATCTCAGACTTTTTAGACTTGGAAGAATGATTGTTACTTGGACTAGCACCACCAGATTTCTAGGTAGAAATGAAGAGTCTGACCATGAGGAATGCTTAGAAATATTATATTATGTTAGTCTGATTTTGTACCTTTTGGTAGGCTTAAAATTTTAATAAAGTAATGCTGATTTTATGGTCTCAATGTCAGTATCTTTTGTGTGGGGACATTTGACATGTTCATACAGCTCATGAGTGGGGATTATTGACACCCAAAAATTGAAAAAGTCAATTGCCCCTGGGTATGCCCGCACTCCCCCCGTTGGGGCAAGACATTGATAGGTGCATAAATTTAAATACGAAAAAGATCTATTGATACGTTTCAACTCACATTTCGTGTGTCCCAAAGAAAAAGATAGGAAACTTTCCCACGGCCACCTCATGTTTAGCTGGCAAGTCGATCTGAAAGTAGATAGATATCAGTACTTGCCTATAAATGACAATCCAGACAAGATTTGTTCTTACTCTCGCCGGCCAATGAGGATAGCCCTTCAATTTGGCCCAGACCAGGTCTCCCGGTTGATACATTGTTCAGAGGACCTGCAAAACGAAACAAAACACAAAAGTTCATTATGAGTTCCCAAGACTTTTTTGTGTTTTCCGAGGAACCTAACTCCCTATAAACCCACTCGGAGAGCCTGTTTCGCAGGCTAGGAAATTTGCAACTTCAGTGCGAAGTTCGCAAATTCCGAACAAACTTCGGAATATTTCCGTCAAAGGTTATGTGAAATCGACTGTAATATCACTACTGGTACTGTAGTAACACAGTAGTAACATGCCTGATGAGACCTTAGGAAGGATAGCAGCTTGAAAAAATAAAATCAGAAGATCTAGAGTGATTTTTATAGGGACATATTTCTAGCCTCAGTTTGCAAAACAAACTGATACAAATTCCTTTTGAGCTAACAGAAATTCGAGTGTATGTTTGAGCGATTTATTGTAAGAAATACTCACCATTTCCTCTTGGCCTTGCTCATTAGAATTTGCCACGCGTGCACTGAAAATGGCCTAGTCTAACCTTGCTATCGAAAATGGCGGGCAAATGGCGGTTGGGTCGGCAGTTGGTAGATCGGGGTCGAACACACAGGATCGGTGAACAGCGGTTCGCCACTGAGTACGTGGTATAAGCTACTGGATTGATAACCAATATTCTCAAGGGTCTTTTGAACAATGTTTTTAATTAGGAAAAACCCTTGCATATACATGTTGCATGAATGATTTTAACTTTGCACTGTAGAATTTTTCAGATATTGAATCAAGTTATAGCGACACCCTACTGTAGTCTTAAAATTTATATACATATACATATTTATCGAAGGGCGAATTTCAAGACTACAGTAGGGAGACGCCTTAATTTCATTGAATATCTCAAAAATACTACAGTGAAAAGTCAAACTTATACCTGAAATCTATAGATAGGAAACCAGTGTATTAGAATTTAACAAGAAAAGGCAAAACTTCAATTCGGAACAGTTAAAAAATTCAAACCAAATGTCCTACCGCGCACATATTTATCGATGGGCGAATTTGAAGACTACAGTAGGGAGACGCCCCAATTTCATTGAATATCTCAAAAATACTACAGCCGAAAGTCAAACTTATACCTGCAATCTATAGATAGGAAACCATTCTATTAGAATTTAACAAAAAAAGGGGAAATTTCAAACCAGAACAATAAAAAATTCAAACCAAATGTCCTACCGCGCACATATTTATGGAAGAGCGAATTTCAAGACTACAGTAGGGAGACGCCCCAATTTCATTGAATATCTCAAAAATACTACAGCAGAAAGTCAAACTTATACCTGCAATCTATAGATAGGAAACCATTCTATTAGAATTTAACAAAAAAAAGCAAAACTTCAAATCGGAACAATAAAAAAATTCAAACCAAATGTCCTACAGCGCACATATTTATCGAAGGGCGAATTTCAAGACTACAGTAGCGAGACGCCCCAATTTCATTGAATGTCTCTAAAATACTACAGCGGAAAGTCAAACTTATACCTGCAATCTATAGATAGGGAACCATTCTATTAGAATTTAACAAAAAAAGGGGAAATTTCAAATCGGAACAATGAAAAAATTCAAACCAAATGTCCTACCGCGCACATATTTATCGATGGGCGAATTTCAAGAATTTCAAGAATACAGTAGGTTGTGTATGTCAAAATAGAACCAAGAATTTCTTTTCCAGTCTTCGTTGTTGAGGAGGAAATCCACTTGTCTGCATCGCTTTTTTACCATCGTCGTGATGGATACCCCATACTGTGCAAGAACCATCCATCGCCTGATTAGGTTAGGACTAAAGCCGGTTTAGGTCTGACACACGTCGAGGTCAATCGCGCACGACGAGGTAATGTGACGATAAGAGGAGAGTTTCGGGTTAAAACCAAAATAAAACATGTGTCACAAAGCCATCACCATATGTGTGTACACACTTAACTCTCTATTTCGGTAGTCCCGAGTTCTACTTCTCGGCTACGCTTGTATAAAGCCAACTTGTCTGCCTCCTGCGCCAGTTGGCATTCTTACTTCTTCTGTGTTTGTTTATCATTGCTCATTTACATTGGTCGTGAAAAGCCCCAAGGAGGAGTGGCCGATTAACTAATTATTTATTTATTTGCATATTTATCTCCTTTTTTACATCGTCAATAATATAACGAAAAATATCGTAGTTTAAAAGTCCTCTGAATATTTTCATTAGGCGGTCTTCAAATTTATCTTGGAATGGATTTCTTGTTTCTCCCGGAGGCGACCTTTCCAATTGCTCTAAGAGCCAGGTTCCTAAGTTATTTGCCATTAAAACTTGATGAACTGAAGATGTGACTGCACTGCTCTTTGATATGATCCTACTCTTGGCAAAAGCCTGAATAACTTCTTCGGTCTCCACAGTATTTTCTTTGACTCGCTCTAGGCATCGTGCAACAAACTTTCTTTCTGGCACTTTGTTTCTTCGGTTGGAGACTCCATTTTTCGGCACTGAATCAATAAAATGATTCCTGTGAAGGAAAGTTAAAAATTACATTACTCTTTTCACCCTACGATCAGTAGCGGTGTACTCGCAGCTTTTAAGTCGAGTTAACCCTCGGATGAGCACGCAAAGTCATACCCCACCATGGCACAAGGGGGAACTGGCATGGAATAGATGGACCCCGAAAGATTTTCGTTATTAGAAGGCGGAGTTCAATAAGTTTATATGGAGTATGAAGCCCTTAGCTTGCTCTACAAGATGACATAACTTTTGTGGTCATGAAGTCACGTGACGTCATATGACGTCAAAGAAATCCGCCACCTTGGATCCACCATCTTGGATTTCACTATTTCCCTGAGCTGTTTTTCTTGGGGGTGACTATTTGGTGTTGTTGCAGTATCTTAACTTTGTGGTGTCCATTGAGATACATCAAATTCTGGTTGTGTATGTCAAAATAGAACCAAGAATTTCTTTTCCAGTCTTCGTTGTTGAGGCGGAAATCCACTTGTCTGCATCGCTTTTTTACTATCGTCGTGGTGGGTACCCAATACTGTGCAAGAACCATCCATCGCCTGATTAGGTTAGGACTAAAGCCGGTTTAGGTCTGAGACACGTGGAGGTCAATCACACACGACGAGGTAATGTGACGATAAGAGGAGAGTTTCGGGTTAAAACCAAAATAAAACATGTGTCACAGAACCATCACCATATGTGTGTACACACTTAACTCTCTATTTCGGTAGTCCCGAGTTCTACTTCTCGACTACGCTTGTATAAAGCCAACTTGTCTGCCTCCTGCGCCAGTTGGGATTCTTACTTCTGTGTTTATTTATCATTGCTTGTTTACATTGGTCGTGAAAAGCCCCAAGGAGGAGTGGCCAATTAACTAATTATTTATTTATTTGCATATTTATCTCCTTTTTTACATCGTCAATTATATAACGAAAAATATTGTAGTTTAAAAGAGCTCTCAATATTTTCGTTAGGCGGTCTTCAAATTTATCTTGGAATGGATTTCTTGTTTCTCCTGGAGGCGACCTTTCCAATTGCTCTAAGAGCCAGGTTCCTAAGTTATTTGCCATTAAAACTTGATGAACTGAAGATGTGACTGCACTGCTCTTTGATATGTTCCTACTCTTGGTAAAAGCCTGAATAACTTCTTCGGTCTCCACGGTATTTTCTTTGACTCGCTCTAAGCATCGTGCAACAAACTTTCTTTCTGCACTTTTTTTTTCGGTTGGAGACTCCATTTTTCGGCACTGAATCAATAAAATGATTCCTGTGAAGGAAAGTTAAAAATTATATTAATCTTTTCACCCTACGATGAGTAGCGGTGTACTCGCAGCTTTTAAGTCGAGTTAACCCTCGGATGAGCACGCAAACTCATACCCCACCATGGCACAAGGGGGAGCTGGCGTGGAATAGATGGACCCCGAAAGATTTTCGTTATAACAAGGCGGAGTTCAATAAGTTTATATGGAGTATGAAGCCCTTAACTTGCTCTACAAGATGACATAACTGTTGTGGTCATGACGTCACGTGACGTCATATGACGTCAAAGAAATCCGCCACCTTGGATCCGCCATCTTGGATTTCACTATTTCCCTGACCTGTTTTTCTTGGGGGTGACTGTTTGGTGTTGATGCAGTATCTTAACTTTGTGCTGTCCATTGAGATACATCAAATTCTGGTTGTGTATGTCAAAATAGAACCAAGAATTTCTTTTCCAGTCTTCGTTGTTGAGGAGGAAATCCACTTGTCTGCATCGCTTTTTTACCATCGTCGTGGTGGATACCCAATACTAGATAGCTTTAGTATATAGTTGTATATAGTTGTATTGTATTACAGATACATGCATTCACTTTTCTGAACAGTAAATTGATCAAGAACTTCACTTCAGTTATAGCATCTCAGACTTTTTAGACTTGGAAGAATGATTGTTACTTGGACTAGCACCACCAGATTTCTAGGTAGAAATGAAGAGTCTGACCATGAGGAATGCTTAGAAATATTATATTATGTTAGTCTGATTTTGTACCTTTTGGTAGGCTTAAAATTTTAATAAAGTAATGCTGATTTTATGGTCTCAATGTCAGTATCTTTTGTGTGGGGACATTTGACATGTTCATACAGCTCATGAGTGGGAATTATTGACACCCAAAAATTGAAAAAGTCAATTGCCCCTGGGTATGCCCGCACTCCCCCCGTTGGGGCAAGACATTGATAGGTGCATAAATTTAAATACGAAAAAGATCTATTGATACGTTTCAACTCACATTTCGTGTGTCCCAAAGAAAAAGATAGGAAACTTTCCCACGGCCACCTCATGTTTAGCTGGCAAGTCGATCTGAAAGTAGATAGAGATCAGTACTTGCCTATAAATGACAATCCAGACAAGATTTGTTCTTACTCTCGCCGGCCAATGAGGATAGCCCTTCAATTTGGCCCAGACCAGGTCTCCCGGTTGATACATTGTTCAGAGGACCTGCAAAACGAAACAAAACACAAAAGTTCATTATGAGTTCCCAAGACTTTTTTGTGTTTTCCGAGGAACCTAACTCCCTATAAACCCACTCGGAGAGCCTGTTTCGCAGGCTAGGAAATTTGCAACTTCAGTGCGAAGTTCGCAAATTCCGAACAAACTTCGGAATATTTCCGTCAAAGGTTATGTGAAATCGACTGTAATATCACTACTGGTACTGTAGTAACACAGTAGTAACATGCCTGATGAGACCTTAGGAAGGATAGCAGCTTGAAAAAATAAAATCAGAAGATCTAGAGTGATTTTTATAGGGACATATTTCTAGCCTCAGTTTGCAAAACAAACTGATACAAATTCCTTTTGAGCTAACAGAAATTCGAGTGTATGTTTGAGCGATTTATTGTAAGAAATACTCACCATTTCCTCTTGGCCTTGCTCATTAGAATTTGCCACGCGTGCACTGAAAATGGCCTAGTCTAACCTTGCTATCGAAAATGGCGGGCAAATGGCGGTTGGGTCGGCGGTTGGTAGATCGGGGTCGAACACACAGGATCGGTGAACAGCGGTTCGCCACTGAGTACGTGGTATAAGCTACTGGATTGATAACCAATATTCTCAAGGGTCTTTTGAACAATGTTTTTAATTAGGAAAAACCCTTGCATATACATGTTGCATGAATGATTTTAACTTTGCACTGTAGAATTTTTCAGATATTGAATCAAGTTATAGCGACACCCTACTGTAGTCTTAAAATTTATATACATATACATATTTATCGAAGGGCGAATTTCAAGACTACAGTAGGGAGACGCCTTAATTTCATTGAATATCTCAAAAATACTACAGTGAAAAGTCAAACTTATACCTGAAATCTATAGATAGGAAACCAGTGTATTAGAATTTAACAAGAAAAGGCAAAACTTCAATTCGGAACAGTTAAAAAATTCAAACCAAATGTCCTACCGCGCACATATTTATCGATGGGCGAATTTGAAGACTACAGTAGGGAGACGCCCCAATTTCATTGAATATCTCAAAAATACTACAGCCGAAAGTCAAACTTATACCTGCAATCTATAGATAGGAAACCATTCTATTAGAATTTAACAAAAAAAGGGGAAATTTCAAACCAGAACAATAAAAAATTCAAACCAAATGTCCTACCGCGCACATATTTATGGAAGAGCGAATTTCAAGACTACAGTAGGGAGACGCCCCAATTTCATTGAATATCTCAAAAATACTACAGCAGAAAGTCAAACTTATACCTGCAATCTATAGATAGGAAACCATTCTATTAGAATTTAACAAAAAAAAGCAAAACTTCAAATCGGAACAATAAAAAAATTCAAACCAAATGTCCTACAGCGCACATATTTATCGAAGGGCGAATTTCAAGACTACAGTAGCGAGACGCCCCAATTTCATTGAATGTCTCTAAAATACTACAGCGGAAAGTCAAACTTATACCTGCAATCTATAGATAGGGAACCATTCTATTAGAATTTAACAAAAAAAGGGGAAATTTCAAATCGGAACAATGAAAAAATTCAAACCAAATGTCCTACCGCGCACATATTTATCGATGGGCGAATTTCAAGAATTTCAAGAATACAGTAGGTTGTGTATGTCAAAATAGAACCAAGAATTTCTTTTCCAGTCTTCGTTGTTGAGGAGGAAATCCACTTGTCTGCATCGCTTTTTTACCATCGTCGTGATGGATACCCCATACTGTGCAAGAACCATCCATCGCCTGATTAGGTTAGGACTAAAGCCGGTTTAGGTCTGACACACGTCGAGGTCAATCGCGCACGACGAGGTAATGTGACGATAAGAGGAGAGTTTCGGGTTAAAACCAAAATAAAACATGTGTCACAAAGCCATCACCATATGTGTGTACACACTTAACTCTCTATTTCGGTAGTCCCGAGTTCTACTTCTCGGCTACGCTTGTATAAAGCCAACTTGTCTGCCTCCTGCGCCAGTTGGCATTCTTACTTCTTCTGTGTTTGTTTATCATTGCTCATTTACATTGGTCGTGAAAAGCCCCAAGGAGGAGTGGCCGATTAACTAATTATTTATTTATTTGCATATTTATCTCCTTTTTTACATCGTCAATAATATAGCGAAAAATATCGTAGTTTAAAAGTCCTCTGAATATTTTCATTAGGCGGTCTTCAAATTTATCTTGGAATGGATTTCTTGTTTCTCCCGGAGGCGACCTTTCCAATTGCTCTAAGAGCCAGGTTCCTAAGTTATTTGCCATTAAAACTTGATGAACTGAAGATGTGACTGCACTGCTCTTTGATATGATCCTACTCTTGGCAAAAGCCTGAATAACTTCTTCGGTCTCCACAGTATTTTCTTTGACTCGCTCTAGGCATCGTGCAACAAACTTTCTTTCTGGCACTTTGTTTCTTCGGTTGGAGACTCCATTTTTCGGCACTGAATCAATAAAATGATTCCTGTGAAGGAAAGTTAAAAATTACATTACTCTTTTCACCCTACGATCAGTAGCGGTGTACTCGCAGCTTTTAAGTCGAGTTAACCCTCGGATGAGCACGCAAAGTCATACCCCACCATGGCACAAGGGGGAACTGGCATGGAATAGATGGACCCCGAAAGATTTTCGTTATTAGAAGGCGGAGTTCAATAAGTTTATATGGAGTATGAAGCCCTTAGCTTGCTCTACAAGATGACAGAACTTTTGTGGTCATGAAGTCACGTGACGTCATATGACGTCAAAGAAATCCGCCACCTTGGATCCACCATCTTGGATTTCACTATTTCCCTGAGCTGTTTTTCTTGGGGGTGACTATTTGGTGTTGTTGCAGTATCTTAACTTTGTGGTGTCCATTGAGATACATCAAATTCTGGTTGTGTATGTCAAAATAGAACCAAGAATTTCTTTTCCAGTCTTCGTTGTTGAGGCGGAAATCCACTTGTCTGCATCGCTTTTTTTACTATCGTCGTGGTGGGTACCCAATACTGTGCAAGAACCATCCATCGCCTGATTAGGTTAGGACTAAAGCCGGTTTAGGTCTGAGACACGTGGAGGTCAATCACACACGACGAGGTAATGTGACGATAAGAGGAGAGTTTCGGGTTAAAACCAAAATAAAACATGTGTCACAGAACCATCACCATATGTGTGTACACACTTAACTCTCTATTTCGGTAGTCCCGAGTTCTACTTCTCGACTACGCTTGTATAAAGCCAACTTGTCTGCCTCCTGCGCCAGTTGGGATTCTTACTTCTGTGTTTATTTATCATTGCTTGTTTACATTGGTCGTGAAAAGCCCCAAGGAGGAGTGGCCAATTAACTAATTATTTATTTATTTGCATATTTATCTCCTTTTTTACATCGTCAATTATATAACGAAAAATATTGTAGTTTAAAAGAGCTCTCAATATTTTCGTTAGGCGGTCTTCAAATTTATCTTGGAATGGATTTCTTGTTTCTCCTGGAGGCGACCTTTCCAATTGCTCTAAGAGCCAGGTTCCTAAGTTATTTGCCATTAAAACTTGATGAACTGAAGATGTGACTGCACTGCTCTTTGATATGTTCCTACTCTTGGTAAAAGCCTGAATAACTTCTTCGGTCTCCACGGTATTTTCTTTGACTCGCTCTAAGCATCGTGCAACAAACTTTCTTTCTGCACTTTTTTTTTCGGTTGGAGACTCCATTTTTCGGCACTGAATCAATAAAATGATTCCTGTGAAGGAAAGTTAAAAATTATATTAATCTTTTCACCCTACGATGAGTAGCGGTGTACTCGCAGCTTTTAAGTCGAGTTAACCCTCGGATGAGCACGCAAACTCATACCCCACCATGGCACAAGGGGGAGCTGGCGTGGAATAGATGGACCCCGAAAGATTTTCGTTATAACAAGGCGGAGTTCAATAAGTTTATATGGAGTATGAAGCCCTTAACTTGCTCTACAAGATGACATAACTGTTGTGGTCATGACGTCACGTGACGTCATATGACGTCAAAGAAATCCGCCACCTTGGATCCGCCATCTTGGATTTCACTATTTCCCTGACCTGTTTTTCTTGGGGGTGACTGTTTGGTGTTGATGCAGTATCTTAACTTTGTGCTGTCCATTGAGATACATCAAATTCTGGTTGTGTATGTCAAAATAGAACCAAGAATTTCTTTTCCAGTCTTCGTTGTTGAGGAGGAAATCCACTTGTCTGCATCGCTTTTTTACCATCGTCGTGGTGGATACCCAATACTAGATAGCTTTAGTATATAGTTGTATATAGTTGTATTGTATTACAGATACATGCATTCACTTTTCTGAACAGTAAATTGATCAAGAACTTCACTTCAGTTATAGCATCTCAGACTTTTTAGACTTGGAAGAATGATTGTTACTTGGACTAGCACCACCAGATTTCTAGGTAGAAATGAAGAGTCTGACCATGAGGAATGCTTAGAAATATTATATTATGTTAGTCTGATTTTGTACCTTTTGGTAGGCTTAAAATTTTAATAAAGTAATGCTGATTTTATGGTCTCAATGTCAGTATCTTTTGTGTGGGGACATTTGACATGTTCATACAGCTCATGAGTGGGAATTATTGACACCCAAAAATTGAAAAAGTCAATTGCCCCTGGGTATGCCCGCACTCCCCCCGTTGGGGCAAGACATTGATAGGTGCATAAATTTAAATACGAAAAAGATCTATTGATACGTTTCAACTCACATTTCGTGTGTCCCAAAGAAAAAGATAGGAAACTTTCCCACGGCCACCTCATGTTTAGCTGGCAAGTCGATCTGAAAGTAGATAGAGATCAGTACTTGCCTATAAATGACAATCCAGACAAGATTTGTTCTTACTCTCGCCGGCCAATGAGGATAGCCCTTCAATTTGGCCCAGACCAGGTCTCCCGGTTGATACATTGTTCAGAGGACCTGCAAAACGAAACAAAACACAAAAGTTCATTATGAGTTCCCAAGACTTTTTTGTGTTTTCCGAGGAACCTAACTCCCTATAAACCCACTCGGAGAGCCTGTTTCGCAGGCTAGGAAATTTGCAACTTCAGTGCGAAGTTCGCAAATTCCGAACAAACTTCGGAATATTTCCGTCAAAGGTTATGTGAAATCGACTGTAATATCACTACTGGTACTGTAGTAACACAGTAGTAACATGCCTGATGAGACCTTAGGAAGGATAGCAGCTTGAAAAAATAAAATCAGAAGATCTAGAGTGATTTTTATAGGGACATATTTCTAGCCTCAGTTTGCAAAACAAACTGATACAAATTCCTTTTGAGCTAACAGAAATTCGAGTGTATGTTTGAGCGATTTATTGTAAGAAATACTCACCATTTCCTCTTGGCCTTGCTCATTAGAATTTGCCACGCGTGCACTGAAAATGGCCTAGTCTAACCTTGCTATCGAAAATGGCGGGCAAATGGCGGTTGGGTCGGCGGTTGGTAGATCGGGGTCGAACACACAGGATCGGTGAACAGCGGTTCGCCACTGAGTACGTGGTATAAGCTACTGGATTGATAACCAATATTCTCAAGGGTCTTTTGAACAATGTTTTTAATTAGGAAAAACCCTTGCATATACATGTTGCATGAATGATTTTAACTTTGCACTGTAGAATTTTTCAGATATTGAATCAAGTTATAGCGACACCCTACTGTAGTCTTAAAATTTATATACATATACATATTTATCGAAGGGCGAATTTCAAGACTACAGTAGGGAGACGCCTTAATTTCATTGAATATCTCAAAAATACTACAGTGAAAAGTCAAACTTATACCTGAAATCTATAGATAGGAAACCAGTGTATTAGAATTTAACAAGAAAAGGCAAAACTTCAATTCGGAACAGTTAAAAAATTCAAACCAAATGTCCTACCGCGCACATATTTATCGATGGGCGAATTTGAAGACTACAGTAGGGAGACGCCCCAATTTCATTGAATATCTCAAAAATACTACAGCCGAAAGTCAAACTTATACCTGCAATCTATAGATAGGAAACCATTCTATTAGAATTTAACAAAAAAAGGGGAAATTTCAAACCAGAACAATAAAAAATTCAAACCAAATGTCCTACCGCGCACATATTTATGGAAGAGCGAATTTCAAGACTACAGTAGGGAGACGCCCCAATTTCATTGAATATCTCAAAAATACTACAGCAGAAAGTCAAACTTATACCTGCAATCTATAGATAGGAAACCATTCTATTAGAATTTAACAAAAAAAAGCAAAACTTCAAATCGGAACAATAAAAAAATTCAAACCAAATGTCCTACAGCGCACATATTTATCGAAGGGCGAATTTCAAGACTACAGTAGCGAGACGCCCCAATTTCATTGAATGTCTCTAAAATACTACAGCGGAAAGTCAAACTTATACCTGCAATCTATAGATAGGGAACCATTCTATTAGAATTTAACAAAAAAAGGGGAAATTTCAAATCGGAACAATGAAAAAATTCAAACCAAATGTCCTACCGCGCACATATTTATCGATGGGCGAATTTCAAGAATTTCAAGAATACAGTAGGTTGTGTATGTCAAAATAGAACCAAGAATTTCTTTTCCAGTCTTCGTTGTTGAGGAGGAAATCCACTTGTCTGCATCGCTTTTTTACCATCGTCGTGATGGATACCCCATACTGTGCAAGAACCATCCATCGCCTGATTAGGTTAGGACTAAAGCCGGTTTAGGTCTGACACACGTCGAGGTCAATCGCGCACGACGAGGTAATGTGACGATAAGAGGAGAGTTTCGGGTTAAAACCAAAATAAAACATGTGTCACAAAGCCATCACCATATGTGTGTACACACTTAACTCTCTATTTCGGTAGTCCCGAGTTCTACTTCTCGGCTACGCTTGTATAAAGCCAACTTGTCTGCCTCCTGCGCCAGTTGGCATTCTTACTTCTTCTGTGTTTGTTTATCATTGCTCATTTACATTGGTCGTGAAAAGCCCCAAGGAGGAGTGGCCGATTAACTAATTATTTATTTATTTGCATATTTATCTCCTTTTTTACATCGTCAATAATATAGCGAAAAATATCGTAGTTTAAAAGTCCTCTGAATATTTTCATTAGGCGGTCTTCAAATTTATCTTGGAATGGATTTCTTGTTTCTCCCGGAGGCGACCTTTCCAATTGCTCTAAGAGCCAGGTTCCTAAGTTATTTGCCATTAAAACTTGATGAACTGAAGATGTGACTGCACTGCTCTTTGATATGATCCTACTCTTGGCAAAAGCCTGAATAACTTCTTCGGTCTCCACAGTATTTTCTTTGACTCGCTCTAGGCATCGTGCAACAAACTTTCTTTCTGGCACTTTGTTTCTTCGGTTGGAGACTCCATTTTTCGGCACTGAATCAATAAAATGATTCCTGTGAAGGAAAGTTAAAAATTACATTACTCTTTTCACCCTACGATCAGTAGCGGTGTACTCGCAGCTTTTAAGTCGAGTTAACCCTCGGATGAGCACGCAAAGTCATACCCCACCATGGCACAAGGGGGAACTGGCATGGAATAGATGGACCCCGAAAGATTTTCGTTATTAGAAGGCGGAGTTCAATAAGTTTATATGGAGTATGAAGCCCTTAGCTTGCTCTACAAGATGACAGAACTTTTGTGGTCATGAAGTCACGTGACGTCATATGACGTCAAAGAAATCCGCCACCTTGGATCCACCATCTTGGATTTCACTATTTCCCTGAGCTGTTTTTCTTGGGGGTGACTATTTGGTGTTGTTGCAGTATCTTAACTTTGTGGTGTCCATTGAGATACATCAAATTCTGGTTGTGTATGTCAAAATAGAACCAAGAATTTCTTTTCCAGTCTTCGTTGTTGAGGCGGAAATCCACTTGTCTGCATCGCTTTTTTTACTATCGTCGTGGTGGGTACCCAATACTGTGCAAGAACCATCCATCGCCTGATTAGGTTAGGACTAAAGCCGGTTTAGGTCTGAGACACGTGGAGGTCAATCACACACGACGAGGTAATGTGACGATAAGAGGAGAGTTTCGGGTTAAAACCAAAATAAAACATGTGTCACAGAACCATCACCATATGTGTGTACACACTTAACTCTCTATTTCGGTAGTCCCGAGTTCTACTTCTCGACTACGCTTGTATAAAGCCAACTTGTCTGCCTCCTGCGCCAGTTGGGATTCTTACTTCTGTGTTTATTTATCATTGCTTGTTTACATTGGTCGTGAAAAGCCCCAAGGAGGAGTGGCCAATTAACTAATTATTTATTTATTTGCATATTTATCTCCTTTTTTACATCGTCAATTATATAACGAAAAATATTGTAGTTTAAAAGAGCTCTCAATATTTTCGTTAGGCGGTCTTCAAATTTATCTTGGAATGGATTTCTTGTTTCTCCTGGAGGCGACCTTTCCAATTGCTCTAAGAGCCAGGTTCCTAAGTTATTTGCCATTAAAACTTGATGAACTGAAGATGTGACTGCACTGCTCTTTGATATGTTCCTACTCTTGGTAAAAGCCTGAATAACTTCTTCGGTCTCCACGGTATTTTCTTTGACTCGCTCTAAGCATCGTGCAACAAACTTTCTTTCTGCACTTTTTTTTTCGGTTGGAGACTCCATTTTTCGGCACTGAATCAATAAAATGATTCCTGTGAAGGAAAGTTAAAAATTATATTAATCTTTTCACCCTACGATGAGTAGCGGTGTACTCGCAGCTTTTAAGTCGAGTTAACCCTCGGATGAGCACGCAAACTCATACCCCACCATGGCACAAGGGGGAGCTGGCGTGGAATAGATGGACCCCGAAAGATTTTCGTTATAACAAGGCGGAGTTCAATAAGTTTATATGGAGTATGAAGCCCTTAACTTGCTCTACAAGATGACATAACTGTTGTGGTCATGACGTCACGTGACGTCATATGACGTCAAAGAAATCCGCCACCTTGGATCCGCCATCTTGGATTTCACTATTTCCCTGACCTGTTTTTCTTGGGGGTGACTGTTTGGTGTTGATGCAGTATCTTAACTTTGTGCTGTCCATTGAGATACATCAAATTCTGGTTGTGTATGTCAAAATAGAACCAAGAATTTCTTTTCCAGTCTTCGTTGTTGAGGAGGAAATCCACTTGTCTGCATCGCTTTTTTACCATCGTCGTGGTGGATACCCAATACTAGATAGCTTTAGTATATAGTTGTATATAGTTGTATTGTATTACAGATACATGCATTCACTTTTCTGAACAGTAAATTGATCAAGAACTTCACTTCAGTTATAGCATCTCAGACTTTTTAGACTTGGAAGAATGATTGTTACTTGGACTAGCACCACCAGATTTCTAGGTAGA
>CAXHKT010000465.1:0-16055 GCA_964017195.1 Siderastrea radians
AACCCCATTTTCAGGCATTCCCAGACCCTAAAAAGCTAATTGCCGCTCTCAGCTGCATGCGCAAAGGTCCCAAATGCATTCAAACCCTTTGGGACCATCCGAAAAAAATTCCTTTTGTGCAAAAGTACAAAGAAATCGCGATATGTGAGATCCTTAGGGAAAAAACCCCATTTTGGAGCATTCCCAGAGGCTAGAAAAGGTGTTGCACGTGCTCAGGTGCGCTAAAAATGCTCCCCAGAGGCCCCAAAAAATGCAAATCCCTCGGGGCTATCAGAAAAAAAAGTTTATTGTGTAGAAAGTCTGCGATTTTGTCCATAAGGTGGATATTTCCGTTTTCAGAGGGGTGGGGTGGGTCCCTCAAAAAAGTGCTGATTTTGGTGCAACGGCCCCAGCATAAAAGCACCTCAGATCCCGTTGCGGCACCAAAAAACAATGCATTTGGCGCTATTTTTATAGAATTTGGCGATACTAAAAAATGCTGCACTTTTTCAGGGCTTGAATTGGTCCCAAAAAGCAGAAAAAAGCTAATTGCCGCTCTCAGCTGCATGCGCAAAGGTCCCAAATGCATTCAAACCCTTTGGGACCATCCGACAAAAATTCCTTTTGTGCAAAAGTACAAAGAAATCGCGATATGCCAGATCCTTAGGGAAAAAACCCCATTTTCAGGCATTCCCAGACCCTAAAAAGCTAATTGCCGCTCTCGGCTGCATGCGCAAAGGTCCCAAATGCATTCAAACCCTTTGGGACCATCCGAAAAAAATTCCTTTTGTGCAAAAGTACAAAGAAATCGCGATATGCCAGATCCTTAGGGAAAAAACCCCATTTTCAGGCATTCCCAGACCCTAAAAAGCTAATTGCCGCTCTCAGCTGCATGCGCAAAGGTCCCAAATGCATTCAAACCCTTTGGGACCATCCGAAAAAAATTCCTTTTGTGCAAAAGTACAAAGAAATCGCGATATGTGAGATCCTTAGGGAAAAAACCCCATTTTGGAGCATTCCCAGAGGCTAGAAAAGGTGTTGCACGTGCTCAGGTGCGCTAAAAATGCTCCCCAGAGGCCCCAAAAAATGCAAATCCCTCGGGGCTATCAGAAAAAAAAGTTTATTGTGTAGAAAGTCTGCGATTTTGTCCATAAGGTGGATATTTCCGTTTTCAGAGGGGTGGGGTGGGTCCCTCAAAAAAGTGCTGATTTTGGTGCAACGGCCCCAGCATAAAAGCACCTCAGATCCCGTTGCGGCACCAAAAAACAATGCATTTGGCGCTATTTTTATAGAATTTGGCGATACTAAAAAATGCTGCACTTTTTCAGGGCTTGAATTGGTCCCAAAAAGCAGAAAAAAGCTAATTGCCGCTCTCAGCTGCATGCGCAAAGGTCCCAAATGCATTCAAACCCTTTGGGACCATCCGACAAAAATTCCTTTTGTGCAAAAGTACAAAGAAATCGCGATATGCCAGATCCTTAGGGAAAAAACCCCATTTTCAGGCATTCCCAGACCCTAAAAAGCTAATTGCCGCTCTCGGCTGCATGCGCAAAGGTCCCAAATGCATTCAAACCCTTTGGGACCATCCGAAAAAAATTCCTTTTGTGCAAAAGTACAAAGAAATCGCGATATGCCAGATCCTTAGGGAAAAAACCCCATTTTCAGGCATTCCCAGACCCTAAAAAGCTAATTGCCGCTCTCAGCTGCATGCGCAAAGGTCCCAAATGCATTCAAACCCTTTGGGACCATCCGAAAAAAATTCCTTTTGTGCAAAAGTACAAAGAAATCGCGATATGTGAGATCCTTAGGGAAAAAACCCCATTTTGGAGCATTCCCAGAGGCTAGAAAAGGTGTTGCACGTGCTCAGGTGCGCTAAAAATGCTCCCCAGAGGCCCCAAAAAATGCAAATCCCTCGGGGCTATCAGAAAAAAAAGTTTATTGTGTAGAAAGTCTGCGATTTTGTCCATAAGGTGGATATTTCCGTTTTCAGAGGGGTGGGGTGGGTCCCTCAAAAAAGTGCTGATTTTGGTGCAACGGCCCCAGCATAAAAGCACCTCAGATCCCGTTGCGGCACCAAAAAACAATGCATTTGGCGCTATTTTTATAGAATTTGGCGATACTAAAAAATGCTGCACTTTTTCAGGGCTTGAATTGGTCCCAAAAAGCAGAAAAAAGCTAATTGCCGCTCTCAGCTGCATGCGCAAAGGTCCCAAATGCATTCAAACCCTTTGGGACCATCCGACAAAAATTCCTTTTGTGCAAAAGTACAAAGAAATCGCGATATGCCAGATCCTTAGGGAAAAAACCCCATTTTCAGGCATTCCCAGACCCTAAAAAGCTAATTGCCGCTCTCGGCTGCATGCGCAAAGGTCCCAAATGCATTCAAACCCTTTGGGACCATCCGAAAAAAATTCCTTTTGTGCAAAAGTACAAAGAAATCGCGATATGCCAGATCCTTAGGGAAAAAACCCCATTTTCAGGCATTCCCAGACCCTAAAAAGCTAATTGCCGCTCTCAGCTGCATGCGCAAAGGTCCCAAATGCATTCAAACCCTTTGGGACCATCCGAAAAAAATTCCTTTTGTGCAAAAGTACAAAGAAATCGCGATATGTGAGATCCTTAGGGAAAAAACCCCATTTTGGAGCATTCCCAGAGGCTAGAAAAGGTGTTGCACGTGCTCAGGTGCGCTAAAAATGCTCCCCAGAGGCCCCAAAAAATGCAAATCCCTCGGGGCTATCAGAAAAAAAAGTTTATTGTGTAGAAAGTCTGCGATTTTGTCCATAAGGTGGATATTTCCGTTTTCAGAGGGGTGGGGTGGGTCCCTCAAAAAAGTGCTGATTTTGGTGCAACGGCCCCAGCATAAAAGCACCTCAGATCCCGTTGCGGCACCAAAAAACAATGCATTTGGCGCTATTTTTATAGAATTTGGCGATACTAAAAAATGCTGCACTTTTTCAGGGCTTGAATTGGTCCCAAAAAGCAGAAAAAAGCTAATTGCCGCTCTCAGCTGCATGCGCAAAGGTCCCAAATGCATTCAAACCCTTTGGGACCATCCGACAAAAATTCCTTTTGTGCAAAAGTACAAAGAAATCGCGATATGCCAGATCCTTAGGGAAAAAACCCCATTTTCAGGCATTCCCAGACCCTAAAAAGCTAATTGCCGCTCTCGGCTGCATGCGCAAAGGTCCCAAATGCATTCAAACCCTTTGGGACCATCCGAAAAAAATTCCTTTTGTGCAAAAGTACAAAGAAATCGCGATATGCCAGATCCTTAGGGAAAAAACCCCATTTTCAGGCATTCCCAGACCCTAAAAAGCTAATTGCCGCTCTCAGCTGCATGCGCAAAGGTCCCAAATGCATTCAAACCCTTTGGGACCATCCGAAAAAAATTCCTTTTGTGCAAAAGTACAAAGAAATCGCGATATGTGAGATCCTTAGGGAAAAAACCCCATTTTGGAGCATTCCCAGAGGCTAGAAAAGGTGTTGCACGTGCTCAGGTGCGCTAAAAATGCTCCCCAGAGGCCCCAAAAAATGCAAATCCCTCGGGGCTATCAGAAAAAAAAGTTTATTGTGTAGAAAGTCTGCGATTTTGTCCATAAGGTGGATATTTCCGTTTTCAGAGGGGTGGGGTGGGTCCCTCAAAAAAGTGCTGATTTTGGTGCAACGGCCCCAGCATAAAAGCACCTCAGATCCCGTTGCGGCACCAAAAAACAATGCATTTGGCGCTATTTTTATAGAATTTGGCGATACTAAAAAATGCTGCACTTTTTCAGGGCTTGAATTGGTCCCAAAAAGCAGAAAAAAGCTAATTGCCGCTCTCAGCTGCATGCGCAAAGGTCCCAAATGCATTCAAACCCTTTGGGACCATCCGACAAAAATTCCTTTTGTGCAAAAGTACAAAGAAATCGCGATATGCCAGATCCTTAGGGAAAAAACCCCATTTTCAGGCATTCCCAGACCCTAAAAAGCTAATTGCCGCTCTCGGCTGCATGCGCAAAGGTCCCAAATGCATTCAAACCCTTTGGGACCATCCGAAAAAAATTCCTTTTGTGCAAAAGTACAAAGAAATCGCGATATGCCAGATCCTTAGGGAAAAAACCCCATTTTCAGGCATTCCCAGACCCTAAAAAGCTAATTGCCGCTCTCAGCTGCATGCGCAAAGGTCCCAAATGCATTCAAACCCTTTGGGACCATCCGAAAAAAATTCCTTTTGTGCAAAAGTACAAAGAAATCGCGATATGTGAGATCCTTAGGGAAAAAACCCCATTTTGGAGCATTCCCAGAGGCTAGAAAAGGTGTTGCACGTGCTCAGGTGCGCTAAAAATGCTCCCCAGAGGCCCCAAAAAATGCAAATCCCTCGGGGCTATCAGAAAAAAAAGTTTATTGTGTAGAAAGTCTGCGATTTTGTCCATAAGGTGGATATTTCCGTTTTCAGAGGGGTGGGGTGGGTCCCTCAAAAAAGTGCTGATTTTGGTGCAACGGCCCCAGCATAAAAGCACCTCAGATCCCGTTGCGGCACCAAAAAACAATGCATTTGGCGCTATTTTTATAGAATTTGGCGATACTAAAAAATGCTGCACTTTTTCAGGGCTTGAATTGGTCCCAAAAAGCAGAAAAAAGCTAATTGCCGCTCTCAGCTGCATGCGCAAAGGTCCCAAATGCATTCAAACCCTTTGGGACCATCCGACAAAAATTCCTTTTGTGCAAAAGTACAAAGAAATCGCGATATGCCAGATCCTTAGGGAAAAAACCCCATTTTCAGGCATTCCCAGACCCTAAAAAGCTAATTGCCGCTCTCGGCTGCATGCGCAAAGGTCCCAAATGCATTCAAACCCTTTGGGACCATCCGAAAAAAATTCCTTTTGTGCAAAAGTACAAAGAAATCGCGATATGCCAGATCCTTAGGGAAAAAACCCCATTTTCAGGCATTCCCAGACCCTAAAAAGCTAATTGCCGCTCTCAGCTGCATGCGCAAAGGTCCCAAATGCATTCAAACCCTTTGGGACCATCCGAAAAAAATTCCTTTTGTGCAAAAGTACAAAGAAATCGCGATATGTGAGATCCTTAGGGAAAAAACCCCATTTTGGAGCATTCCCAGAGGCTAGAAAAGGTGTTGCACGTGCTCAGGTGCGCTAAAAATGCTCCCCAGAGGCCCCAAAAAATGCAAATCCCTCGGGGCTATCAGAAAAAAAAGTTTATTGTGTAGAAAGTCTGCGATTTTGTCCATAAGGTGGATATTTCCGTTTTCAGAGGGGTGGGGTGGGTCCCTCAAAAAAGTGCTGATTTTGGTGCAACGGCCCCAGCATAAAAGCACCTCAGATCCCGTTGCGGCACCAAAAAACAATGCATTTGGCGCTATTTTTATAGAATTTGGCGATACTAAAAAATGCTGCACTTTTTCAGGGCTTGAATTGGTCCCAAAAAGCAGAAAAAAGCTAATTGCCGCTCTCAGCTGCATGCGCAAAGGTCCCAAATGCATTCAAACCCTTTGGGACCATCCGACAAAAATTCCTTTTGTGCAAAAGTACAAAGAAATCGCGATATGCCAGATCCTTAGGGAAAAAACCCCATTTTCAGGCATTCCCAGACCCTAAAAAGCTAATTGCCGCTCTCGGCTGCATGCGCAAAGGTCCCAAATGCATTCAAACCCTTTGGGACCATCCGAAAAAAATTCCTTTTGTGCAAAAGTACAAAGAAATCGCGATATGCCAGATCCTTAGGGAAAAAACCCCATTTTCAGGCATTCCCAGACCCTAAAAAGCTAATTGCCGCTCTCAGCTGCATGCGCAAAGGTCCCAAATGCATTCAAACCCTTTGGGACCATCCGAAAAAAATTCCTTTTGTGCAAAAGTACAAAGAAATCGCGATATGTGAGATCCTTAGGGAAAAAACCCCATTTTGGAGCATTCCCAGAGGCTAGAAAAGGTGTTGCACGTGCTCAGGTGCGCTAAAAATGCTCCCCAGAGGCCCCAAAAAATGCAAATCCCTCGGGGCTATCAGAAAAAAAAGTTTATTGTGTAGAAAGTCTGCGATTTTGTCCATAAGGTGGATATTTCCGTTTTCAGAGGGGTGGGGTGGGTCCCTCAAAAAAGTGCTGATTTTGGTGCAACGGCCCCAGCATAAAAGCACCTCAGATCCCGTTGCGGCACCAAAAAAACAATGCATTTGGCGCTATTTTTATAGAATTTGGCGATACTAAAAAATGCTGCACTTTTTCAGGGCTTGAATTGGTCCCAAAAAGCAGAAAAAAGCTAATTGCCGCTCTCAGCTGCATGCGCAAAGGTCCCAAATGCATTCAAACCCTTTGGGACCATCCGACAAAAATTCCTTTTGTGCAAAAGTACAAAGAAATCGCGATATGCCAGATCCTTAGGGAAAAAACCCCATTTTCAGGCATTCCCAGACCCTAAAAAGCTAATTGCCGCTCTCGGCTGCATGCGCAAAGGTCCCAAATGCATTCAAACCCTTTGGGACCATCCGAAAAAAATTCCTTTTGTGCAAAAGTACAAAGAAATCGCGATATGCCAGATCCTTAGGGAAAAAACCCCATTTTCAGGCATTCCCAGACCCTAAAAAGCTAATTGCCGCTCTCAGCTGCATGCGCAAAGGTCCCAAATGCATTCAAACCCTTTGGGACCATCCGAAAAAAATTCCTTTTGTGCAAAAGTACAAAGAAATCGCGATATGTGAGATCCTTAGGGAAAAAACCCCATTTTGGAGCATTCCCAGAGGCTAGAAAAGGTGTTGCACGTGCTCAGGTGCGCTAAAAATGCTCCCCAGAGGCCCCAAAAAATGCAAATCCCTCGGGGCTATCAGAAAAAAAAGTTTATTGTGTAGAAAGTCTGCAATTTTGTCCATAAGGTGGATATTTCCGTTTTCAGAGGGGTGGGGTGGGTCCCTCAAAAAAGTGCTGATTTTGGTGCAACGGCCCCAGCATAAAAGCACCTCAGATCCCGTTGCGGCACCAAAAAACAATGCATTTGGCGCTATTTTTATAGAATTTGGCGATACTAAAAAATGCTGCACTTTTTCAGGGCTTGAATTGGTCCCAAAAAGCAGAAAAAAGCTAATTGCCGCTCTCAGCTGCATGCGCAAAGGTCCCAAATGCATTCAAACCCTTTGGGACCATCCGACAAAAATTCCTTTTGTGCAAAAGTACAAAGAAATCGCGATATGCCAGATCCTTAGGGAAAAAACCCCATTTTCAGGCATTCCCAGACCCTAAAAAGCTAATTGCCGCTCTCGGCTGCATGCGCAAAGGTCCCAAATGCATTCAAACCCTTTGGGACCATCCGAAAAAAATTCCTTTTGTGCAAAAGTACAAAGAAATCGCGATATGCCAGATCCTTAGGGAAAAAACCCCATTTTCAGGCATTCCCAGACCCTAAAAAGCTAATTGCCGCTCTCAGCTGCATGCGCAAAGGTCCCAAATGCATTCAAACCCTTTGGGACCATCCGAAAAAAATTCCTTTTGTGCAAAAGTACAAAGAAATCGCGATATGTGAGATCCTTAGGGAAAAAACCCCATTTTGGAGCATTCCCAGAGGCTAGAAAAGGTGTTGCACGTGCTCAGGTGCGCTAAAAATGCTCCCCAGAGGCCCCAAAAAATGCAAATCCCTCGGGGCTATCAGAAAAAAAAGTTTATTGTGTAGAAAGTCTGCGATTTTGTCCATAAGGTGGATATTTCCGTTTTCAGAGGGGTGGGGTGGGTCCCTCAAAAAAGTGCTGATTTTGGTGCAACGGCCCCAGCATAAAAGCACCTCAGATCCCGTTGCGGCACCAAAAAACAATGCATTTGGCGCTATTTTTATAGAATTTGGCGATACTAAAAAATGCTGCACTTTTTCAGGGCTTGAATTGGTCCCAAAAAGCAGAAAAAAGCTAATTGCCGCTCTCAGCTGCATGCGCAAAGGTCCCAAATGCATTCAAACCCTTTGGGACCATCCGACAAAAATTCCTTTTGTGCAAAAGTACAAAGAAATCGCGATATGCCAGATCCTTAGGGAAAAAACCCCATTTTCAGGCATTCCCAGACCCTAAAAAGCTAATTGCCGCTCTCGGCTGCATGCGCAAAGGTCCCAAATGCATTCAAACCCTTTGGGACCATCCGAAAAAAATTCCTTTTGTGCAAAAGTACAAAGAAATCGCGATATGCCAGATCCTTAGGGAAAAAACCCCATTTTCAGGCATTCCCAGACCCTAAAAAGCTAATTGCCGCTCTCAGCTGCATGCGCAAAGGTCCCAAATGCATTCAAACCCTTTGGGACCATCCGAAAAAAATTCCTTTTGTGCAAAAGTACAAAGAAATCGCGATATGTGAGATCCTTAGGGAAAAAACCCCATTTTGGAGCATTCCCAGAGGCTAGAAAAGGTGTTGCACGTGCTCAGGTGCGCTAAAAATGCTCCCCAGAGGCCCCAAAAAATGCAAATCCCTCGGGGCTATCAGAAAAAAAAGTTTATTGTGTAGAAAGTCTGCGATTTTGTCCATAAGGTGGATATTTCCGTTTTCAGAGGGGTGGGGTGGGTCCCTCAAAAAGTGCTGATTTTGGTGCAACGGCCCCAGCATAAAAGCACCTCAGATCCCGTTGCGGCACCAAAAAACAATGCATTTGGCGCTATTTTTATAGAATTTGGCGATACTAAAAAATGCTGCACTTTTTCAGGGCTTGAATTGGTCCCAAAAAGCAGAAAAAAGCTAATTGCCGCTCTCAGCTGCATGCGCAAAGGTCCCAAATGCATTCAAACCCTTTGGGACCATCCGACAAAAATTCCTTTTGTGCAAAAGTACAAAGAAATCGCGATATGCCAGATCCTTAGGGAAAAAACCCCATTTTCAGGCATTCCCAGACCCTAAAAAGCTAATTGCCGCTCTCGGCTGCATGCGCAAAGGTCCCAAATGCATTCAAACCCTTTGGGACCATCCGAAAAAAATTCCTTTTGTGCAAAAGTACAAAGAAATCGCGATATGCCAGATCCTTAGGGAAAAAACCCCATTTTCAGGCATTCCCAGACCCTAAAAAGCTAATTGCCGCTCTCAGCTGCATGCGCAAAGGTCCCAAATGCATTCAAACCCTTTGGGACCATCCGAAAAAAATTCCTTTTGTGCAAAAGTACAAAGAAATCGCGATATGTGAGATCCTTAGGGAAAAAACCCCATTTTGGAGCATTCCCAGAGGCTAGAAAAGGTGTTGCACGTGCTCAGGTGCGCTAAAAATGCTCCCCAGAGGCCCCAAAAAATGCAAATCCCTCGGGGCTATCAGAAAAAAAAGTTTATTGTGTAGAAAGTCTGCGATTTTGTCCATAAGGTGGATATTTCCGTTTTCAGAGGGGTGGGGTGGGTCCCTCAAAAAAGTGCTGATTTTGGTGCAACGGCCCCAGCATAAAAGCACCTCAGATCCCGTTGCGGCACCAAAAAACAATGCATTTGGCGCTATTTTTATAGAATTTGGCGATACTAAAAAATGCTGCACTTTTTCAGGGCTTGAATTGGTCCCAAAAAGCAGAAAAAAGCTAATTGCCGCTCTCAGCTGCATGCGCAAAGGTCCCAAATGCATTCAAACCCTTTGGGACCATCCGACAAAAATTCCTTTTGTGCAAAAGTACAAAGAAATCGCGATATGCCAGATCCTTAGGGAAAAAACCCCATTTTCAGGCATTCCCAGACCCTAAAAAGCTAATTGCCGCTCTCGGCTGCATGCGCAAAGGTCCCAAATGCATTCAAACCCTTTGGGACCATCCGAAAAAAATTCCTTTTGTGCAAAAGTACAAAGAAATCGCGATATGCCAGATCCTTAGGGAAAAAACCCCATTTTCAGGCATTCCCAGACCCTAAAAAGCTAATTGCCGCTCTCAGCTGCATGCGCAAAGGTCCCAAATGCATTCAAACCCTTTGGGACCATCCGAAAAAAATTCCTTTTGTGCAAAAGTACAAAGAAATCGCGATATGTGAGATCCTTAGGGAAAAAACCCCATTTTGGAGCATTCCCAGAGGCTAGAAAAGGTGTTGCACGTGCTCAGGTGCGCTAAAAATGC
This sequence comes from Siderastrea radians, assembly GCA_964017195.1. NCBI lineage: Eukaryota > Metazoa > Cnidaria > Anthozoa > Scleractinia > Rhizangiidae > Siderastrea > Siderastrea radians. Next base: position 10,012 of record CAXHKT010000465.1, read on the forward strand.
TCCCCAGAGGCCCCAAAAAATGCAAATCCCTCGGGGCTATCAGAAAAAAAAGTTTATTGTGTAGAAAGTCTGCGATTTTGTCCATAAGGTGGATATTTCCGTTTTCAGAGGGGTGGGGTGGGTCCCTCAAAAAGTGCTGATTTTGGTGCAACGGCCCCAGCATAAAAGCACCTCAGATCCCGTTGCGGCACCAAAAAACAATGCATTTGGCGCTATTTTTATAGAATTTGGCGATACTAAAAAATGCTGCACTTTTTCAGGGCTTGAATTGGTCCCAAAAAGCAGAAAAAAGCTAATTGCCGCTCTCAGCTGCATGCGCAAAGGTCCCAAATGCATTCAAACCCTTTGGGACCATCCGACAAAAATTCCTTTTGTGCAAAAGTACAAAGAAATCGCGATATGCCAGATCCTTAGGGAAAAAACCCCATTTTCAGGCATTCCCAGACCCTAAAAAGCTAATTGCCGCTCTCGGCTGCATGCGCAAAGGTCCCAAATGCATTCAAACCCTTTGGGACCATCCGAAAAAAATTCCTTTTGTGCAAAAGTACAAAGAAATCGCGATATGCCAGATCCTTAGGGAAAAAACCCCATTTTCAGGCATTCCCAGACCCTAAAAAGCTAATTGCCGCTCTCAGCTGCATGCGCAAAGGTCCCAAATGCATTCAAACCCTTTGGGACCATCCGAAAAAAATTCCTTTTGTGCAAAAGTACAAAGAAATCGCGATATGTGAGATCCTTAGGGAAAAAACCCCATTTTGGAGCATTCCCAGAGGCTAGAAAAGGTGTTGCACGTGCTCAGGTGCGCTAAAAATGCTCCCCAGAGGCCCCAAAAAATGCAAATCCCTCGGGGCTATCAGAAAAAAAAGTTTATTGTGTAGAAAGTCTGCGATTTTGTCCATAAGGTGGATATTTCCGTTTTCAGAGGGGTGGGGTGGGTCCCTCAAAAAAGTGCTGATTTTGGTGCAACGGCCCCAGCATAAAAGCACCTCAGATCCCGTTGCGGCACCAAAAAACAATGCATTTGGCGCTATTTTTATAGAATTTGGCGATACTAAAAAATGCTGCACTTTTTCAGGGCTTGAATTGGTCCCAAAAAGCAGAAAAAAGCTAATTGCCGCTCTCAGCTGCATGCGCAAAGGTCCCAAATGCATTCAAACCCTTTGGGACCATCCGACAAAAATTCCTTTTGTGCAAAAGTACAAAGAAATCGCGATATGCCAGATCCTTAGGGAAAAAACCCCATTTTCAGGCATTCCCAGACCCTAAAAAGCTAATTGCCGCTCTCGGCTGCATGCGCAAAGGTCCCAAATGCATTCAAACCCTTTGGGACCATCCGAAAAAAATTCCTTTTGTGCAAAAGTACAAAGAAATCGCGATATGCCAGATCCTTAGGGAAAAAACCCCATTTTCAGGCATTCCCAGACCCTAAAAAGCTAATTGCCGCTCTCAGCTGCATGCGCAAAGGTCCCAAATGCATTCAAACCCTTTGGGACCATCCGAAAAAAATTCCTTTTGTGCAAAAGTACAAAGAAATCGCGATATGTGAGATCCTTAGGGAAAAAACCCCATTTTGGAGCATTCCCAGAGGCTAGAAAAGGTGTTGCACGTGCTCAGGTGCGCTAAAAATGCTCCCCAGAGGCCCCAAAAAATGCAAATCCCTCGGGGCTATCAGAAAAAAAAGTTTATTGTGTAGAAAGTCTGCGATTTTGTCCATAAGGTGGATATTTCCGTTTTCAGAGGGGTGGGGTGGGTCCCTCAAAAAAGTGCTGATTTTGGTGCAACGGCCCCAGCATAAAAGCACCTCAGATCCCGTTGCGGCACCAAAAAACAATGCATTTGGCGCTATTTTTATAGAATTTGGCGATACTAAAAAATGCTGCACTTTTTCAGGGCTTGAATTGGTCCCAAAAAGCAGAAAAAAGCTAATTGCCGCTCTCAGCTGCATGCGCAAAGGTCCCAAATGCATTCAAACCCTTTGGGACCATCCGACAAAAATTCCTTTTGTGCAAAAGTACAAAGAAATCGCGATATGCCAGATCCTTAGGGAAAAAACCCCATTTTCAGGCATTCCCAGACCCTAAAAAGCTAATTGCCGCTCTCGGCTGCATGCGCAAAGGTCCCAAATGCATTCAAACCCTTTGGGACCATCCGAAAAAAATTCCTTTTGTGCAAAAGTACAAAGAAATCGCGATATGCCAGATCCTTAGGGAAAAAACCCCATTTTCAGGCATTCCCAGACCCTAAAAAGCTAATTGCCGCTCTCAGCTGCATGCGCAAAGGTCCCAAATGCATTCAAACCCTTTGGGACCATCCGAAAAAAATTCCTTTTGTGCAAAAGTACAAAGAAATCGCGATATGTGAGATCCTTAGGGAAAAAACCCCATTTTGGAGCATTCCCAGAGGCTAGAAAAGGTGTTGCACGTGCTCAGGTGCGCTAAAAATGCTCCCCAGAGGCCCCAAAAAATGCAAATCCCTCGGGGCTATCAGAAAAAAAAGTTTATTGTGTAGAAAGTCTGCGATTTTGTCCATAAGGTGGATATTTCCGTTTTCAGAGGGGTGGGGTGGGTCCCTCAAAAAAGTGCTGATTTTGGTGCAACGGCCCCAGCATAAAAGCACCTCAGATCCCGTTGCGGCACCAAAAAACAATGCATTTGGCGCTATTTTTATAGAATTTGGCGATACTAAAAAATGCTGCACTTTTTCAGGGCTTGAATTGGTCCCAAAAAGCAGAAAAAAGCTAATTGCCGCTCTCAGCTGCATGCGCAAAGGTCCCAAATGCATTCAAACCCTTTGGGACCATCCGACAAAAATTCCTTTTGTGCAAAAGTACAAAGAAATCGCGATATGCCAGATCCTTAGGGAAAAAACCCCATTTTCAGGCATTCCCAGACCCTAAAAAGCTAATTGCCGCTCTCGGCTGCATGCGCAAAGGTCCCAAATGCATTCAAACCCTTTGGGACCATCCGAAAAAAATTCCTTTTGTGCAAAAGTACAAAGAAATCGCGATATGCCAGATCCTTAGGGAAAAAACCCCATTTTCAGGCATTCCCAGACCCTAAAAAGCTAATTGCCGCTCTCAGCTGCATGCGCAAAGGTCCCAAATGCATTCAAACCCTTTGGGACCATCCGAAAAAAATTCCTTTTGTGCAAAAGTACAAAGAAATCGCGATATGTGAGATCCTTAGGGAAAAAACCCCATTTTGGAGCATTCCCAGAGGCTAGAAAAGGTGTTGCACGTGCTCAGGTGCGCTAAAAATGCTCCCCAGAGGCCCCAAAAAATGCAAATCCCTCGGGGCTATCAGAAAAAAAAGTTTATTGTGTAGAAAGTCTGCGATTTTGTCCATAAGGTGGATATTTCCGTTTTCAGAGGGGTGGGGTGGGTCCCTCAAAAAAGTGCTGATTTTGGTGCAACGGCCCCAGCATAAAAGCACCTCAGATCCCGTTGCGGCACCAAAAAACAATGCATTTGGCGCTATTTTTATAGAATTTGGCGATACTAAAAAATGCTGCACTTTTTCAGGGCTTGAATTGGTCCCAAAAAGCAGAAAAAAGCTAATTGCCGCTCTCAGCTGCATGCGCAAAGGTCCCAAATGCATTCAAACCCTTTGGGACCATCCGACAAAAATTCCTTTTGTGCAAAAGTACAAAGAAATCGCGATATGCCAGATCCTTAGGGAAAAAAACCCCATTTTCAGGCATTCCCAGACCCTAAAAAGCTAATTGCCGCTCTCGGCTGCATGCGCAAAGGTCCCAAATGCATTCAAACCCTTTGGGACCATCCGAAAAAAATTCCTTTTGTGCAAAAGTACAAAGAAATCGCGATATGCCAGATCCTTAGGGAAAAAACCCCATTTTCAGGCATTCCCAGACCCTAAAAAGCTAATTGCCGCTCTCAGCTGCATGCGCAAAGGTCCCAAATGCATTCAAACCCTTTGGGACCATCCGAAAAAAATTCCTTTTGTGCAAAAGTACAAAGAAATCGCGATATGTGAGATCCTTAGGGAAAAAACCCCATTTTGGAGCATTCCCAGAGGCTAGAAAAGGTGTTGCACGTGCTCAGGTGCGCTAAAAATGCTCCCCAGAGGCCCCAAAAAATGCAAATCCCTCGGGGCTATCAGAAAAAAAAGTTTATTGTGTAGAAAGTCTGCGATTTTGTCCATAAGGTGGATATTTCCGTTTTCAGAGGGGTGGGGTGGGTCCCTCAAAAAAGTGCTGATTTTGGTGCAACGGCCCCAGCATAAAAGCACCTCAGATCCCGTTGCGGCACCAAAAAACAATGCATTTGGCGCTATTTTTATAGAATTTGGCGATACTAAAAAATGCTGCACTTTTTCAGGGCTTGAATTGGTCCCAAAAAGCAGAAAAAAGCTAATTGCCGCTCTCAGCTGCATGCGCAAAGGTCCCAAATGCATTCAAACCCTTTGGGACCATCCGACAAAAATTCCTTTTGTGCAAAAGTACAAAGAAATCGCGATATGCCAGATCCTTAGGGAAAAAACCCCATTTTCAGGCATTCCCAGACCCTAAAAAGCTAATTGCCGCTCTCGGCTGCATGCGCAAAGGTCCCAAATGCATTCAAACCCTTTGGGACCATCCGAAAAAAATTCCTTTTGTGCAAAAGTACAAAGAAATCGCGATATGCCAGATCCTTAGGGAAAAAACCCCATTTTCAGGCATTCCCAGACCCTAAAAAGCTAATTGCCGCTCTCAGCTGCATGCGCAAAGGTCCCAAATGCATTCAAACCCTTTGGGACCATCCGAAAAAAATTCCTTTTGTGCAAAAGTACAAAGAAATCGCGATATGTGAGATCCTTAGGGAAAAAACCCCATTTTGGAGCATTCCCAGAGGCTAGAAAAGGTGTTGCACGTGCTCAGGTGCGCTAAAAATGCTCCCCAGAGGCCCCAAAAAATGCAAATCCCTCGGGGCTATCAGAAAAAAAAGTTTATTGTGTAGAAAGTCTGCGATTTTGTCCATAAGGTGGATATTTCCGTTTTCAGAGGGGTGGGGTGGGTCCCTCAAAAAAGTGCTGATTTTGGTGCAACGGCCCCAGCATAAAAGCACCTCAGATCCCGTTGCGGCACCAAAAAACAATGCATTTGGCGCTATTTTTATAGAATTTGGCGATACTAAAAAATGCTGCACTTTTTCAGGGCTTGAATTGGTCCCAAAAAGCAGAAAAAAGCTAATTGCCGCTCTCAGCTGCATGCGCAAAGGTCCCAAATGCATTCAAACCCTTTGGGACCATCCGACAAAAATTCCTTTTGTGCAAAAGTACAAAGAAATCGCGATATGCCAGATCCTTAGGGAAAAAACCCCATTTTCAGGCATTCCCAGACCCTAAAAAGCTAATTGCCGCTCTCGGCTGCATGCGCAAAGGTCCCAAATGCATTCAAACCCTTTGGGACCATCCGAAAAAAATTCCTTTTGTGCAAAAGTACAAAGAAATCGCGATATGCCAGATCCTTAGGGAAAAAACCCCATTTTCAGGCATTCCCAGACCCTAAAAAGCTAATTGCCGCTCTCAGCTGCATGCGCAAAGGTCCCAAATGCATTCAAACCCTTTGGGACCATCCGAAAAAAATTCCTTTTGTGCAAAAGTACAAAGAAATCGCGATATGTGAGATCCTTAGGGAAAAAACCCCATTTTGGAGCATTCCCAGAGGCTAGAAAAGGTGTTGCACGTGCTCAGGTGCGCTAAAAATGCTCCCCAGAGGCCCCAAAAAATGCAAATCCCTCGGGGCTATCAGAAAAAAAAGTTTATTGTGTAGAAAGTCTGCGATTTTGTCCATAAGGTGGATATTTCCGTTTTCAGAGGGGTGGGGTGGGTCCCTCAAAAAAGTGCTGATTTTGGTGCAACGGCCCCAGCATAAAAGCACCTCAGATCCCGTTGCGGCACCAAAAAACAATGCATTTGGCGCTATTTTTATAGAATTTGGCGATACTAAAAAATGCTGCACTTTTTCAGGGCTTGAATTGGTCCCAAAAAGCAGAAAAAAGCTAATTGCCGCTCTCAGCTGCATGCGCAAAGGTCCCAAATGCATTC